>ML248840.1:0-12146 GCA_005239495.1 Nicotiana undulata
CATAGCTTCAGGTATGTTTCTATACTCGTTCGAGGACGAACGATTTTCTTAAGAGGGGGAGAACGTAATGACCTGGCCGGTCGTTTTGGACCGTTAGCGCCCCGATCCCCTGATAACTGTTCCTCCCTTGTCTTATTAGGTTAATGGAATGAGTCGGAGAGTTGAGTGATGAAAATTGGAGTGTTTTTGGAAATATAGTCCTTTAAGGTGGGCTTTAACCTTAGAAATTGGGCCGGAGCGGGAGCTGTGTGAAGACGGATCCGGAATGGAAATCTGCCAACTCCGTTAGCCCTGTTGAGTGATTTCGGGGTTGGGAGCGTGTTCAAAATGTGTTTTTGAGGCCAGACGTAGATTTAGGCTTGGATTGGCGAAAGTTAGAATTTCAGCGATTTTGGCCGATAGGTGAGATTTTGATATCGGACCTGGAATGGAATTCCGAAAGCGACAGCAGGTCCGGAATGTCATTTATGACCTGTGTGCAAAAGTTGAGGTCATTCGGACGAGTTTAGATGTGGTTCGGCGTCGGAGGTGAATTCTTGAAAATTCCTAAGTTCTTAGGCTTGAATATGTGCTTATTTGATGATTTTGATGTTATGGAGCGTTTTTTTAAGGCTCGACCGAGTTCGAATAAGGTATTTGGACTAGTTAGTGATTTTGGTTGAGGTCCCGGGGGCTTCGGGTGTGTTTCGGGTGTTCAAACGGACACTTTAAGGCCAAAAGCCTTTGCTGGTTTTCTGGTTTTTCTTCAGCTGTGGGTTGTTCTCTGCGATCCCAGGTCAGCCCTCGCGATCGCATAAGGGAAGTCAAAGGAGGCCTGAGGTTGTTCTCTGCGATCGCAAGTTAAGGTCCGCGATCGCATAGGTTTGGGGTATGAAGCTACGCGATCGCAGACCCTTGCACGCGTCGCATTGGGTTATTTGGGCGCGTGGGATACTTACTCTCCGCGATCGCAGAGGATTCTCCGCGATCGCATAGAAGAAATGACTGGGCAGAATATTAAAAACCCCCATTTCGAACCCAAAGCCTATTTTCACCATTTTTGAGTTGTGGGAGCTCGGGGGAGACGCTTTTTGAGAGTATTTTCACCTGGGTAATCAAGGTAAGTGATTTTCTACCATCATAGGTTAATTTCCATGATTCTAATTTTAAATTCCACCCTTAATTCGAGATTTTTGAGTTGAAAATTGGAAGAAACTTCCTAGAACGAATTTTGGGGTTTTGATTGGGTAATTGACCTACGATTTGAGAGATTTTCATATGGTTAGACTCGTGAGCTAACATGGGTTCAGAAAATATAAATTTTCCCGATTCCGAGACGTGGGCCCGAGGGGCGTTTTGGTCGAATTTTCTAATTTCGCGTATTAGTTCTGAATTAATTAGTTATTTTGGTTTCTTGAATTTATATTTACGTTATCCCATCGAATTGAATAGATTTGGGCCGCCCCGGAGTTGGATACTCGTGGCAAGAGAGTGATTAGCAGTTGAATTGCACAGTTGAGGTAAGTGGCTTGCCTAACTCTGTGTTGGGGAATTTTCCTTAGGCATTTCTACTGGTTTTTCCTATAAAACCCCGCGTACGTGAGGTGACGAGCGCGCGCACGGGATATTTTCACTGAAGTTCCTTATTTCTTTCTACATAATGCTTCCTTTTTAACTCTATTATTACTGTTATCATTTAAATTGCATAATAACTTAAGATTTATCATGGTAAATTGATTTCTAACTGATTTTCCAATCGTTACTATTCTTGAAACTGATTTAATGATTTTTCTTCGNAAAATATAAATACAGGGATTGCGGGCATAGACCTGAGCCTTTCCCTTATTCTGCATTGTATACAGGAATTGCGGGAATAGACATGAGCCTTTCCATCATTCTGCATTGCATATAGGGATTGCGGGCATAGACCTGAGCCTTTCCCTCATTCTGCATTGCATACAGGGATTGCGGGCATAGACCTGAGCCTTTTCCTCATACTGCATTGCATACATAGGGATTGCGGGCAGAGACCTGAGCCTTTCCCTCATATTGCATTGCATTGTACCTTTACTTTCTTACAGAGCTTTATATATATATTGCGTTGATCCGAGCATTTAATTTTACTATTTCTTGCTAGCCTTTACTTATAATTCCTGTCGATTATCACCTGCTTTACTTACTTGCTCTATATACCTGCTACTTTGCAAACCTCAGTAAGGCCTCTAATTGACCTCGTCACTACTTGACTGGGGTTAGGCTTGGCACTTACTGGGTACCGAATGTGGAGTACTCACGCCCTTCTGCGCATGTTTTCCCCATGTGCAGATCCAGGTCCTAGTACGCGGTATCTCAGCCAGCCAGCAACAGTGGTATCAAGAGACTCGAGGTATAATCTACAGTGTTCGCAGATCTCCGAGTCCCCTTCCTATCTTGCAGTTGTAGTACTTGTAGATGAAACTATACGGTCTTTTCTATCCAGTTGTACCTATTGAGTAGTAGAGTAGCTTGTGATGTATTGTGATATTCCGGGTTCTGGGTAAAGTAATTGTTTATGCCGAGCGGCGTCGACTTTATTATAATTTATTTCACTTACTGTTATTTTAATTGTTTTATCTAAATTTCGCTTAAGGTATAGGCTTACCTAGTCGTCTAGACTAGGTGCCGTCACGAGACCCAGTCGGAGGGAGAATTGGGCCGTGACAAGAAGTCTGTGGAACTGGACGATGATTTCGCAATCGTAGTCACGCTTCAAGAGATAAGTATCGATTTTATGTTTGATTAAATATGTGATTATGTGTTGTCTATATTACATGCAAGTGATCCTGGCTATTTGCTTTCGCTGTTTATACTTGTTTTCCATCAGTATGAAGATTACAAGTTACTCTAACTTGCAAACTTAGACAATAACCCAACTAACATTGTTTGAATGTAAACATGAATACAATTGATCAATTCCCTAGTACACACGGACTATACTAACTCAAGTAAAAAAAGAAGTTAACTCTCAAAACAATTTTGGTCAGCAACTTCACGTGCGTCTTGAACAGGAAATGTTGTGCTCTTTTTCCTTAGTAAGTACGTGAAAAAGATGGTCTTCAACATCCCGTAGGCAAGGTATTTAATCCTCACAGTTCCGAGATTTTTGGGAGTCCTAAGCATAGTCGAACTCTCGTCCACTTACATATCCTGAGATCATGAGGACTCCTCAAGCTTCATAATTCTTATCTGCAAATATCCTTAGGCAGTATTCTTTATCCAATTAAGAGTCATTTCCACCAATATTGGACTGCAAGAACTTTTGCAGAAAATGTTACTGCCTTGTAAGGACCTTCAACAAGTACTGTGAGAATCTGGTTCTTAGCACACGTTCGTTGTACACACTTGTCAATCATCAAAAAACATAACTCTACAAATTCCCCCTTTTTTTATGATGGAAAACTTTGTGCTTATGAACCAAGTCTGAACATGTGAACTAATAGATGGACCTCCCCCACTCTATCTTCCTCCTTTTGGCATCATCGAAAAAACAAGAAAGTTGTGAGATAAGCTAAGCAACCGTACATAATACAAGATTGGCCAGTGAGGCTACACATCAAGCACAAGAAAAATCAAAACAAAATGAATGATTTTGATGGTATCAGTAATGTGAGAAAGAAAATAACATAAGAGAATTCAGTAGAAAGTGTTAATTTAAGCCAAAAAAAGCCTTGATCACAAAGGCATTAAAACAAAATAACCTGATATTCATGCAGAATAATCAGAACTAGACACAAAAGAAAGGATAAGACACTACTTGGATTACTAGACTCATGGAATTGACATGAGGATAAGGAGCAGGTTTAAGGGTAAGAGGCAGAAGGGGTCAAGGTCTTCACAAGAGTAGCAATTTGCTGAGAATGAGCTTCTATGTCCTTCCTCATCTTCTGCCTAAGCTGCTTGGTTTCCTTCCTCTGTTTATCATTATCTTCCTCAAGTTTAGCATTCTCTTTCAAGGCCAATTCTAACCTCTTAGAGAGCTCAACATCCCTACTACTTCCAGGCAGAATTGCAGTTCTAGTTAGACCTCTAGCCTTGATCTCACCATAGCCACACTCTCTGAGTGTGACTGCATCCAGAATATCAATGTGATTGCCAAACTTCAATTCAGGCAGGTAGATGTTGAGCTTTTCAAATTGCTCGGCCAGCATGAAACAATAGGGGAAAACTTGCTTTGGAAGTCTCAGCAACTCTTGCCATGTATTAAATAACTAACCTAGGAAGATTGATAGTATTTCTAGTATCCATTAATTGTCAAGAATAGTTGCCTCATGCCTCCTCTCATACATCTACATAATGTAGGAGTTCACAAAATGGAACATCAACTTATGAAAAGTGTGATATTAGTCTTATACACCTTCTGAGGGGCATGCATCTCAAATTTCTAGGAAAATATTTCAGTGACCACAATCCCTCTATCCACATCATTGTCAATTGCTGTCCACTTCTCTTCAAATAATTATCAAATCCCAATGAAGGGATGTTCGGCAGCAACCCAAGCTATTCAGCATCAAACTCTAACTCAAGGTCTCTCATAGAGCTCTTCACCACTTTACCATAAAACTCAAAGTTAACATACAACTCAACCACTACAGACATGCATGTCCACCCCTGCATGTCAACCTTCTACCAACCGTGCCATTTTCTTTTCATCGGTGTTGGGCATGATATTCTCATTTAAAACCTTTCTACTTTTGAACTCTGCTCATTCTATCAACTAATTCTGGCTCAGCAGTTTCCTTTTTTCCTCTGTTCTTCTTCTGAGAAGTAGAGGCAGTGATTCTAATGGGATTGACAAGAGTCCTTTTAACTATTTATTTCTTTCCCTTAAGGGAAGAAAGAAGTTCTTCATCCTCATCCAATTCAACAATAGTTTCAGCAACCATAACTGATTTCCTTGTTCTTTTGGTACTTCTAGCTTCCTTAAGCAGTTGCTCATCCACAACCTTTCTCTTACTCCTGGTGAGAGGGGTTCTATTAGGAGGAGCCACATCCTTCTTTCCCTATGAAGTTACTTTTGTAGGTTTTGTTGTGGCTTTCTTCTTCTTTCCCACCTTAGAGAGCGGCAGTTCATCCTCATCACTTTCAACATACTCATTTCCTAGGAATGGAGTTAAGGAAGGCCTTGGTTCCTCCGCATTGACATCTTCCAAAAGGGCCATGACTATATTTCCAATAGTCATAGAGCTTTCAGATTCTTCACTCTTATTTTCTTCCTCACTCTTATTTTCTTCCTCACTCTTATATTCAAAGCCTTCAACCTCACTTTCTTTTTCATCATCTCCTACTCCCTCATGGTCATTTTCCTCACTCATACAGTCCCCTTCTCCTTCAGTGCCTTTTTTTTCATCTAAATCTCTAGCTCACCTTTTTCCTTTTGTGATTCTCCCTCATCCCCACTTTCTTCTCTTCGAAATTGGGTTCTTTATCTCCTTCCACTTCTCTCTCTTATTGCATTCCTCGTCCTCCTCCTCATCAGTCCAACTGTTTGTACTCTCATCCGAATCCTCATTGGCCCATATTTCTTTTCCACCTCCCCCCTCAACCACAGAATCTTCTACAACTACTTCTACATTCACAATCTATGCTACAATTACCTTTTCCATTACATATGTTGATGCATGTGTTGTGTCCTTCAAAAGTTCATCTATATCTAGAGGGGATACATCTATAGCATATGCCAAAACATCCAGTTTTGATGGAGAGAGTTTAACCTGAGAATCCTTGTCAATCGTAGGTCCTTCCTGAGTAGTAAGATCCTTCATTGCAGGTTCCCCCTTAGCAGAAGCATTGTCAACTGGTTTTCCACTTTTTACTAATTTCTTTATGTGGCCATGACCTTTGTAGGTTTGGAGGCGATATGTGGTATAGACAGAGTAGATTGAGTAGTTGTTTTTGGAGATAGAGGTGCAGAGGCAACATAGGATGGAGGTAAAAGAGTAATAGTGGGTGGTGGTGCATTGATATCAGAAGATGAATGTGGAGAAGCAGTGGTGTTGAAATACATGTGGATGAAGGTTGAGAAACTACAGGTTGTGGTGCAGAACTAACAGATAATTTCACATTCTTCCTTGGCTTAGCTTTCTCACCTTTTGATTTAGAACCAGGCTTCAAGAATGATTTGTTTTTTAAGGGAGTCTAACTGGGCATTGTCATGGTGAAGAAGAGACAAAAGAATCGGCTTCATTGCTTAGGGTTTGAAGAAGAATAATGAATTGAGAAGAAGGTGCAAATATATGGATTTTAAGAGTAGTATTCCTTATTTGACTAGAAGAGAGAGAGAGAGAGAGAGAGAGAGAGAGAGAGAGAGAGAGAGAGAGAGTATCAATTTGAGTTCTAATAGGACTCCTATAACGGATATATTTGACAACCAGAATTTTAGAATTAATAGGACTCTTAACTAAACATATCACCCATTGATCTTTGACTCTTACAACGGATAAAATTGAGACCTACTTGGCTTAGGAGTTTGATTACAACAATATTTTTGTTACTAAGTTTTAATACACTTTTGACAAGATGACACGTATCTAAGTTGAATGACCAACACCTTTGCGAATCCTTAGCCCTTTCCATACTAAAGCTTCAGACCCAATAAGTTTAATATTATAAAACATCAGCATCAATTAGATTTTCAAGGCAAGTGTGTATACTTAAAACAATGTATAAGACTGAATCAAGTACTAGTTACTCAAACATCTGCAACTATTACTTTTTCTAGCCAATCATTGGGGTTCAACTTAGTGAGAGGACTTAGTTACTCCTAGTTCCAGCATGTTTCTTGGAAAATGATCCCTATTTAATGCCTTAGTGAAAATGTCACCAATGTGATCCTTAATTTTACAAACATTTATTGAGATGTTTTCCTTTTCCACATTATCTCTGAGAAAGTGGTATCTATGTCAATGTATTTAGTTCTCTTATGCTGACATTGATTCTTAGCAATATTGATGGCATTGGTGTTGTCTTAGAAAATGAAAACACAATCAACAATAATACCATACTCCCTGAGTTGCTGCCTTATCCATAGTAATTGTGCACAACGTGATGCTGCCGCCACATATTATGCTTCAGTTGTAGATAGGGCCACTGTGTTCTGCTTCTTTGTTCTCCAAGACACAAGGCAAGAACCTAGAAAGTAAACTGTTCCAAAAGTGTTTTTCCTGTCAACATGAGTACTTGCATAGTCAGTATCGCACCCCTTTATCTCTCGAATGCGCGTATCGACGTATGACAACCCTTTTAAATAGGTATTAAGAGAGAAAATATGCCACCTAACGATTTTGATGGTGCGTTAGGGCACCTATTTACAAATATATCTATTTAACTACTCTGCGTCACCAAAGATTGGGTAAGGGCTCAAATTACCTTGAAGAGAAGGTGTTAGGCACTCTTTGAGGCCCACAACTATGGGTCCTGGACGGAGTTTAAACAATATGGGATTATCGGATTAAAATTGTCCTAAATTATCATATAAGTGAAGGAAGACGAGGAACTTAAAGGTTCTATTGTGAACATTTGTAAAGGAATTCAGGAAAAAATCAAACTATATAAGTGATTAATACAAGTCTTTGGAGGTTACAAAGTACAACTAGATTAGTCTATATTTTATGACTAAGTGTGAAACAAAAAAATATAAAAGAAGGGGGGGGGGGGTCCTAAGTTTTTTAGCTTAAAGGATCACTCGTGCAACATAAATAATACTTCGAAACTCCCTTAAGGCAGGGGTTGCTCATAATATTCAGCGGGCACAGACTATCATCTCCTACTACCTGATTACTATGTTAGAGTTGCTTACTTAAAGGCGCTCTAATTCAATTCTAGATCGTATCCTACGTGTGCACTACCCATCCCATTCCTATGGTCCAGGAGGCTTTGGACCTACTATTAGGGGGTTCTAGACTTTACTTAGGATGATCAAAAATGATAAAACTAGCGCACATTTGAAACATATAGGATTTCACATAAATGTAATAAAAGGATTGAGTTAGGCGCTCACACATAAACAACGAATGCGCGCGACATATTAGGCAGTAGTGAGTTTCAAGATTAAGAAGCATTATAGTCGTTAAGTCCTATAGGCATGGTTTCTAGGTGATTCTGATTTCCAGCGTTGTACATGTAGCATCACAGCTTTTGGATAAAGGATGTTTATATTAAAGGCCATACAAACCTATAAGCATGAAATCTACATTGTTTGTGCAATGAGGCGATAAGACTGTTCGAAAGCCCAAGCTTAACGACGTTTGATTTATAGGTATGTTGTCTAAGACGAGTAACGATATCTTATAGGCATGATTTCTAATCATTTGTGCAATGAGACGATAAGTCCCTATAGTCATGTCGTCAAAGTGGGGCAATACAAGGAAGTAGCAAAAATAACTGATTAGTTGATTAAGATCTTATAGTCATGATATCCAGATGAGCAGTGTACCAAAAGCAATAGAAGTGATTGACTGATTGATTAGTTGAAATCCTACAGATATGGTATCTAGATAAGTATCCGTGGAAGCCAATATAATTACTTTATGCGATCATATATGCATGATATCTAACACATAGCAATAGAGCAAATTGAGAAAATAACCAATGATGTTTGAGTCCAATAGGCATGCTATCTAAAAACCTATAAAAGTGGCATGTGAACAAGTGAAATGCTTAGATTCTTATAGGCATGCTTTCTATCAGTGTACAGAAATAGAGCATGTCAAACAAGATAGAAAATAAAGCACTTAGACCCTATATGCATATTTTCTACCCTTTTATGCAAGAATAAAGTACACACATTTTCCCCTAATTTCACTAACTCCCCAATTGTTTGTTTACAAATCATTACTGAACCAAAATAACGAATACATGCTCAAATATTACACAAGTAACTACCCAATAAAGAGAGCAGGCCCAAGGGAGAATAATCCAGCTACAATGACGCCTTCAATAAGCTCATTCTTCAGTGCACAAATGTTTAAGTGGCATAGATGTACAGACCATGAACATAAACAAAAGAGATAGAAATTTCTTTGGCCAAAGAAACTTACCAGTTGTAGATGAAGAAATAAGCAAATAAGAAGAAATAGACCCATCAATACTCCAATCGTCAATATAAAAAAGCAGCGGAACCCCAAAATCACAGTGCACCATGGCTCCCAAGGGTTTCGAGTGAATCCCGGGTAGTGCTCGCACTAAGAAAGGGCAAAATTGAATTCCGGTGATCTTGGCTTTCAGCCGACCAAGGTCTCAAAATAAAAAATAGTAGAATGAGTGAGAGTGAGAGAGCAATAATAGTAGTTTTAAGTTGTAATCGTTGCAGTAGTCGTTAAGACTGTCACGACCCAAAACCGGTCCAGGTCGTGATGGCGCCTAATGGAGAAGTCAGGCAAGCCAACAAACCACAACAACAATGAAGGTGCGGAATACAATAACGACATGGGGTAAGGCTGTAGAAACAAGCTGAACCAATGCATATACAACCCCGATAACTACAATAAGTGTGTGTGCCAGGACTAGCGTCACAGTGTCAACGGGCGGATACATAGATACAACTGTAGAAAATACATATACAAAATATACAAGCCGCAGTCTGGAACAAAAGAATGTGCAAAAAGGAAACTAGAAGGCTCCAGAAGTGCTGTCAGGGGAACGCCAAGAAGACAGCTCCCTCAAACCATGAACATCTGGGACACACAGCCTGCCCTGCAGTCTCAAAACACCGTCCTCGCCTAAGGTAACATCCTTGGCCAGGCCCTTAATCACAGTATCCCGAAGTTCCGCTAGACATGGGTCATCATACGGTCGAGCCCTGATCTCCCCAAGCAATGAAGACTGAGCTACCACATGTGCCAAGACTCGACGAGGCTCTGAAAGGTCTAATCTCACTAGCTGGTTGGCCAAAGACTGAATGTCCAGGGCTAGGGGCCTTTCCTCAGCTGGAATATAGGCTAAACTCCCCATGTTGGTTGCACGCCTGCTCAAAGCATCCGCTACCACGTTTGCCTTGCCCGGGTGATATAAAATGGTAAGATCATAGTCTTTCAACAATTCGAGCCACCTCCGCTGCCTCAAATTAAGATCTCTCTGCTTAAGCAAATACTGTAAACTGCGGTGGTCCGTATAGACCTCACAAGATATACCATACAGGTAATGTCGCCATATTTTCAAAGCATGAACGATCGCTGCCAACTCCTAATCATGAACATGGTAGTTCTTCTCATGAACCTTCAACTGCCGTGATGCATACGCAATTACCCTGCCATCCTGCATCAAAACACCTCCCAACCCGACGCGTGAAGCGTCGCAATATACCGTATAAGATCCTAACTTAGAAGGTAACGAAAGAACTGGTGCTGATACCAAAGATGACTTGAGCTTCTGAAAGCTCGCCTCACAATCCTCGGACCATTGAAATGGGGCATTCTTCTGAGTCAATCTAGTCAATGGAGCTGCAATAGAAGAAAATCCCTCGACAAAACAACGGTAATAACCTGCCAATCCTAGAAAACTCCTGATCTCCGTAGCTGAAGTAGGACGAGGCCAACCCTGAACTGCCTCAATCTTCTGTGGATCAACCTTAATACCCTTACCTGATACTATATGGCCCAAGAATGCTACGGACTCTAACCAGAACTCACACTTGGAGAATTTAGCATATAATTTCTGCTCTCGCAAGGTCTGAAGTACTACCCGCAAATGCTGCTCATGCTCACCCAAACTCCGCGAATAAATTAGAATATCATCAATGAAAACAATAACAAACGAGTCAATGTAAGGCCTGAATACCCTATTCATCAAATCCATGAAAGCTGCTGGGGCATTAGTCAAGCCAAAAGACATCACCAAGAACTCATAGTGACCATATCTGGTGCGGAATGCAGTCTTCGGAACATCAGAAGTCCGAATCTTCAACTGGTGATACCCCGATCTCAAGTCAATCTTGGAGAACACACGCGCACCCTGAAGCTGATCAAATAAATCATCAATGCGAGGCAGAGGATACTTATTCTTGATAGTTACCTTGTTCAGCTGGCGATAGTCAATACACATACGCAAAGACCCATCTTTCTTTTTCATGAAAAGCACAGGAGTACCCCAAGGAGACACACTAGGCCTGATGAAACCTTTGGCCACTAACTCCTCTAGCTGCTCCTTCAATTCCTTTATCTCTTTAGGAGCCATACGATAAGGAGAAATAGATATAGGCTGAGTATCTGGTGCTAGATCAATGCAGAAATCAATATNTCGCACATAAGCAAGAGGCTAGACACCCTTTCTCGACCATGTGTCGAGCCTTCATGAAAGAAATAACTCGGCTGAAAGCACTAACTGAGACACCTCTCCACTCTAACCTCGGCGACTCGGGCATGGCTAATGTAACGGTCTTGGCATAACAATCCAAGACGGCATGATGAGGGGATAACCAATCCATGCCCAAAATAACCTCGAAATCAACCATATCGAGCAATAATAGGTCGGCTCTGGTCTCAAAATCACAGAAAGTAACCACACAAGCCCGGTAGACCCGGTCTACCACCACAGAGTCGCCCACAGGAGTGGACACATACAAAGGAGATCCCAAGGACTCACATACAATACCCAGAGAAAGAGCAAATAAAGCTGAAACATAAGAGTATGTAGACCCCGGATCGAATAGCACTGAAGCCTCCCTACCACAGACTGAAATAGTACCTGTAATCACTGCATCTGAGGCTACTGCGTCTGCCCTGGCTGGGATGGCATAAAAACATGCTGAGGCGCCTGATGGCTGAGCTCCCCCAGATCGAGCTGGAGCTGAATGACCTCTACTCGGCTGGCCTCTCCCTCTGGGACGGCCCCTATAGGTCTGACCTCCACCCCTCAGTGGTCGAGCTGCTGGTGCTGAGACCCTGGGCTGATAGCTCTGCTGTACTGCCTTGCCCTTATGATGGGGGCAATTTCTCCTCATGTGGACCATGTATCCACACCCATAACACTTTACCTGGGACATATCCTGTTGACCCAAGGTATGAGAACCCTGAATGGATGGAGTGACATCTGGCATGGCATTGAACTGTGGCCTGACTGGGGCTACCCTAACAGGTACTGGAGGTGCTGTATAGAAAGACCGGCTGGACTGACCACTAGCAAACTGACCCCTG
>ML248841.1:700-11426 GCA_005239495.1 Nicotiana undulata
TCTTTCTTCGGAGCACGACACTCCGTAGATTTGTGTCCGGTTTTCCCATAGTTGTAGCGGTTTCCACTGAACCACTTCTTGCTTGGGTTGTATTTTAGTCCAGAAGCCTTCTTCCTCTTTTTGTTATCTTCAACAATATTTGCTCCCATTATTGTTGAATTTCCACGGCCTCTCCTGTCAGCAACTTTATTGTCCTCTTCGATTCTCAACCGAACAATGAGATCTTCAAGGGTCATCTCCTTGCGTTTGTGTTTCAAATAATTTTTGAAGTCCTTCCACAACGGAGGCAACTTCTCAATCATTGCTGCTACTTGAAAGGCCTCATTGATGATAAGACCTTCAATGAAAATTCTATTAGTAAACATAATAAAATTAATACTCCTACTATTAGTATTAATTCTACTTATACCTTCAGCAAGGAGATCGTGAATAATCACTTGAAATTCCTGGACTTGGGTAATAACAGACTTGCTATCTACCATCTTGTAGTCCAAAAACTTTGCAGCAACGAACTTCTTCAACCCGGCATCTTCAGTTTTGTATTTCTTTTCAAGTGCACTCCATAGTTCTTTTGACGTTTCCATTCCACTGTAGACGTTATACAAAGCATCCTCCAGCCCGCTTAGAATATAATTCTTGCACAAAAAATCTGAATGCTTCCACGCCTCAATCACGAGAAAGCGTTCAGTCTCTAGAGTTTCATCGGACAGCACAAGTTCATCTTCCTTGATGAACTTCTGGAAACTTAGAGTAGTCAAGTAGAAGAACATCTTTTGCTGCCAGCGCTTGAAATCAAGCCCGAAATTTTTTTCAGATTTCTCAGCCGATGCCAATGTTGCCGGTGTTGTTCGGCTCGTTGAGCCATTGGCAGTTACCATCGGAACAACTTGGTTTCCATTTTCATTCGTCATTTCTGTAAAAGAATGACACAAATGTTAATCACGTAGATTTTAATCTCCAAAAACCACAAAGGTTTTTCTCTCCAGAAACAGTGAATATAAAACAAATACAGAAAATATATTAAATTCCTTAAGCTTGTTAGTAATCTGTATTTGTAAAATAATTCTGGAGAATATTAAATAACATAAACAGAAATGTAAATGAAATAACAAAACCAATTCGAGCCCACTGAATTCACAAGGTTTCCTTAAGGAATTTAATCCCCTCCTAGTACCCAAGGTTATGAATTATTTCCTCCCAGGATAGAATGAATTACACACTGGTGTAGTGGTACTTCAAACCCCAGAATGGACTTATATTTATAGCCAAAGTTGTGTTGAAATCTGAAGAGGTAAAACTCTTTAGAATGGCTATTTTTGCAAAACGGCCATAGAGTAAATGCCATGACATAATTGGCTATTTACTCAACAATTGTAACGACCCAAAATCTCACCTTCAGGCCGTGACTGCGTCTAACGTTGAACCCGCTAAACAAGCCAACGTGTGCAGTTAAACTAACATGATAACACCGAATTAACAGAATTAACCAAAAATATTTTACAATTTAACAACGGAAATAGATAAAAACAGGACTAAGTGATTTAAACAAATACAAAACGTTGTAACAATCCCCGAATCTGGAGTCACTAACTCACGAACTCACGAACATACTAAAAGATTACTACAACCAAGGGTTGAACAATAACTGTGTACAACTGTCTTTGGAAATAAATGAAAAGGACGGGAAGGAAGAAAAAGGGATAGAGGAGACGTCAAGGCCCACGAACGTCTGCGGGTCTACCTTGCAATCTCCGAGGTGGACTGAAGGATAATCCCTATAACGATGTCCACTGGGTCCGGCTGCGGGATCTGCACAACATAAAGAAGTGCAGGTGTAGCATCAGTACAACCGACCCCATGTACTAAGTAAGTGCCGAGCCTAACCTTGGCCGAAGTAGTGACGAGGCTAGACTAGACAATGGTAATCTACCTGTACAGTTCTACAAGATATATCACAGACAAACACAGGAATAGACAGATAAGCATGGGATATGGGAGCAGTTAATGGGGATGACAAGTGAGAGATAAGACCAATTAATTAACACATGGAGAAAGTAAAAGAGCAAATTAACAAGAATATTAACGTAACAAGTATCAATACGAGCAATGTATGTAATGACACGGCATCACCCTTCGTGCTTTTACTCTCTTCCTCACAATGCGATGTATGATGTGAGACAATATAAATCATGGCACGACATCAACCTTCGTGCTTCTAATCAATGTGAATCATGGCACGACATCAACCTTCGTGCTTTTACTCTCTTCCTCACTATGCAATGTATAATGTGAGGCAATATAAATCATGGCACGACATCAACCTTCGTGCTTTTAATCAATGTGAATCGTGGCACGACNACAAGGGGAAAATATCAGTCAAAGTCATAAAAATTGCCCGGCAAGGGTCTCAGCTATAACCAATCCTTTCAATCATATCTCTTAACAAATTGGGTCCTCAATCGAACCATCACATCACAAGTTTATCAACAAGGATTTTCAACAAGCAGTCAACTTCCAAGTAGAAACAATTTCATAATACAATGAATATGGAAGTAATAACAAGAATTTCATCAAAATAGACTTACGGGCATGCTTGACACACAATGCGTAGGTACTCGTCACCTCACCTATGCATTGAACATGATAAACACATAGCACATAGCACACAATACCTATTCCCTCACCAAAGTTAGGCAAGACACTTACCTCGGGTCTAAGAATAGCAACTCAATCTTCTAATACCGCCTTTCCTTTTGAATTCAACTCCGAAACGACAATATCTAGACATAATTAACTTATTAACATCAATAATGACTCATTAATGCAATCCCATAGCCTAAATATACAATTCCTAGCATTCTTCCATAATTACCAAAATTCGACCCCGGGCCCGCTTGGTCCAAACACGAGGCTCGGACCAAAACCCGATCACCCATACCCCCACGAGTTCAAATATATNGAAGAAAAGTGGAAGAAATTGGTGTTAAGAACACTTACCCAAATGGTTATGGAGGAGAAAATGGCTTAGAGGTCTTCAATGGGGGTTGGAGAAAAAGGAAGAGGTAAAAAATTATGAAATCCCGTATGGTATTCTGTTTTTGGGGTATTTTTAATAACAGGGCAAAATTACCCTTCGCGTTCGCGGGCCCCTGGCCGCGTTCCCGAAGGGTTAGATGCTGGGACCTACGCGTTCGCGGAGCCACGGCCGCGTTCGCGAAGGTCTGACTTCCTAGGCCTTTGCGTTCTCGAGCCTACGCCCGTGTTCGCGAAGAACAAAACTACCCTGTCCCCCGACCTCACCCTAAGCCTACGCGTTAGCACCCCCGGGGGACGCGTTCGCGTCTCCCTCTACGCCGCGTTCGCGTAGAGTAAAGCCTTGGCCACCATAATTTACCCTTCGCGTTCGCGAGCCCATGGCCGCGTTCGCGAAGGGTATTACACCAGACACCAGCAAAACATAAAAAACACCAGATTTTTCCACTTTTAACACTCCGTTAGCTACCCGAAACTCACCCGAGCCCTCGGGGCTCAAAACCAAAAACACACACGACTCCCAAATCATCCTACGGACTTATTCAAGCATTCAAATCACCAAAATATCATCAAAATCAATGAATTAAACCTCAAAACTCATAGAATTTTCTTAAAACTTCATAAGGCTCAATTATTCCGATTTTGATCCGAAACACGTCATTTCAAGTCCGTTTTACACCAAATTTCACAGATAACTCATATAACATATATTAAACCTATTAAGGGCTCCGGAACCATAATACGGGCCCGATAACACGGTTTTTATATGAATATTCATTTTCAAAAACCTTTATATTTTTCAGAAAACAATTTTCTTTAAAAATTCATTTCTCGAGCTTGGGACCTCGGAATTCGATTCCGGGCATACGCCCAAGTCCCAAATTTTTCTACGGACCCTCCTGGACCGTCAAATCACGAGTACGGGTCCGTTTACCAAAAATGTTGACCAAAGTCAACTGTATTCAATTAATTACTATAATTTCTATTTTTTCATCAAGTTTTCACATAAAAGCTTCCCGGCTACATGCCCGGGCTACGCACGCATATCAAGGTGAGATTAACGGAGGCTTTCGGGGCCTCAGAACACAGATTTAGGCAAATATACGCAGGATGACCTTTTGGGTCATCACAATCTCCACCTCTAAAACAAACGTTCGTCCTCGAACGCACATAAAAGGGTACCTGAGTCTGGGAAAATGTTGGGATAACGGCTCCGCATATCAGACTCGGACTCCCAAGTAGCTGCCTCAGTAGGCTGACCTCTCCACTTAACACGAACCGAAGGATAATCTTCGATCTCAATTGACGAACCTGCCTAGCTAATATGGCTACCGGCTCCTCCTTATAAGTCAGATCTTTGTCCAACTGGACACCGCTGAAGTCAAGAACATGAGATGGATCTGCAACATACCTCCGGAGCATAGATACATGAAACACTGGATGTACGGCTGACAAATGCGGTGGCAAGGCAAGTCTGTAGGCCACCTCTCCTACCTTATCCAAAATCTCTAATGGACCAATGTACCTAGGGCTCAACTTGCCCATCTTCCCGAACCTCATTACGCCCTTCATAGGCGACACTCTAAGGAACACCTGATCTCCTATCATGAAAGCCAAATCTCGAACTCTGCGATCCGCATAACTCTTTTGCCTGGACTGATCTCTACGAAGTCTATCCTGAATGATCTTCACCTTGTCTAAGGCATCCTGAACTAACTCAGAACCCAACAATCTAGCCTCTCCCGGTTCAAACCATCCGACTGGAGACCGAAACCGTCTACCGTACAACGCCTCATACGGAGCCATCTGAATGCTCGACTGATAGCTGTTGTTGTAGGCAAACTCAGCTAAAGGCAAGAATTGGTCCCATGAACCACCAAAATCAATGACACAGGCCCGCAACATATCCTCCAAAATCTAAATAGTACGCTCGGACTGTCCGTCCGTCTGAGGATGAAATGTTGTGCTCAAATCAATCTGTGTGCCCAACTCTCGCTGAAATACTCTCCAGAAATGGGAGGTAAACTGAGTACCTCTGTCTGATATAATGGATATAGGCACACCATGCAATCGAACAATATCTCTCATGTATATCTTTGCCAACTTCTCCATTAAATATGAAACTGATACCAGAATGAAATGTGCTGACTTGGTCAGCCTATCCACAACAACCTAAACTGCATCAAACATCCTATGAGTCCGTGGGAGCCCAACTACAAAGTCCATGGTGATACGATCCCACTTCCACTCAGGAAGTTGAATCTGCTGCATCAAACCATCGGGTCTCTGGTGCTCGTACTTAACCTGCTGACAATTCAAGCACCGAGCTACATAAGCTACAATATCCTTCTTCATCATACGCCACTAATAATGCTGCCGCAGGTCCTGGTACATCTTTGCGGTGCTCGGATGAATGGAATACCGGGAACTGTGGGCCTCCTGAAGTATCAACTCACGAATACCCTCAACATCAGGTACACAAATACGGCCCTGCATCCGCAGAACTCCCTCATCATCAACCGTAACCTTCTTGGCACCTCTGTGCTGGACTGTATCTCTAAGAACACATAAATGACGATCATCATATTGTCTGGCCTGAATACGGTCATACAATGAAGAACGAGCTACGATATGGGCCAAAACACTGCCAGTCTCAGAAACCTCCAATCTCATGAATCGGTTGGCTAAAGCCTGAACATCCAAAGCAAATGGTCGCTCTCCGATTGATATATAAGCAAGACTGCCCATACTAACTGACTTACGGCTCAAGGCATCGGCCACCACATTGGCCTTTCCCGGATGATAAAGAATGGTAATATCATAATCCTTCAGCAACTCTAACCATCTCCTCTGCCTCATGTTCAACTCCTTCTGTCTGAACAGATACTGCAAGCTCTTATGGTCCGTGAACACCTCACATGGCACTCCGTACAAATAGTGCCTCCAAATCTTCAAGGCATGAACAATAGCTGCAAGCTCCAAATCATGAACGGGATAGTTCCTCTCATGAATCTTCAACTGACGAGAAGCATAGGCTATAACCTTGTCGTCCTACATCAACACTGCACCAAGCCCAACCCGTGAAGCATCACAATACACGGTATACGATCCTGAACCTGAGGGCAATACTAACACTGGTGCCGTGGTCAAGGCTGTCTTGACCTTCTGAAAGCTCGCCTCACACTCATCAGACCACCTGAACTGAGCACTCTTCTGGGTCAACCTGGTCATCAGGGATGCGATAGATGAAAAGCCCTCCACAAATCGGCGATAATAACCTGCTAAGACCAAGAAACTCCGACTCTTTGTAGCTGAAGTGGGCCTAGGACAATCTCTAACTGCTGAAATCTTCTTGGGATCCATCTGGATACCCTCTGCCGATACCACGTGACCCAAGAATGCCACAGAACTCAACCAGAAATCGCACTTAGAAAACTTGGCGTACAACTGACTATCCCTCAGAGTCTGAAGGACGACTCTAAGGTGTTGCTCATGCTTCTCTCGGCTGCGAGAGTATAACAATATATCATCAATAAACACAATCACGAACGAGTCCAAATAAGGCCTGAACACCCGATTCATCAACTCCATAAAAGCAACGGGGGCATTTGTCAACCCAAATGACATCACCAAGAACTCATAATGCCCATAACGAGTGCGAAAAGACGTCTTAGGAACGTCAGAAACCCTAATCCTCAGCTGATGGTAACCTGATCTCAAGTCTATCTTGGAGAACACTGTAGCACCCTGAAGCTGGTCAAACAGATCATCAATCCTTGGCAAAGGATACTTGTTCTTAATAGTAACCTTATTCAAATGCTGGTAGTCAATACACATCCTCATCGAGCCATCTTTCTTCTTAAAAAACAACACTGGAGCACCCCAAGGAGAAACATTAGGCCTAATAAAGCCTTTATCCAACAAATCCTGCAACTTCTCCTTCAATTCCTTCAACTCTGGCGGGGCCATACGATATGGAGGAATAGAAATAGGCTGAGTGCCCTCAGCTACCTCAATACAAAAGTCAATATCCCTGTCGGGTGACATACCCGGTAGGTCAGCAGGGAATACCTCTGGAAACTCACAAACTACGGGCACAGACTCTAGGGAAGGAACCTCGGCACTAGAATCACGAACATAGGCCAGATAGGCCAAACAACCCTTCTCGACCATGTGTCGAGCCTTCATATAAGAAATAACTCTACTAGAAGAATGACTAAGAGTTCCTCTCCACTCTAAACGAGGTAATCCAGGCAAGGCTAAGGTCACAGTCTTGGTATGACAGTCCAGAATAGCATGGTAGGGGGATAGCCGGTCCATACCTAAAATAACATCAAAATCAACCATATCAAGAAGCAAAAGATCAACATGGGTCTCCAAACCCCCAATAACCACTAAGCAAGATCGGTAGACTCGATCTACCACGATAGAATCGCCCACTGGGGTGGAAACATACATAGAAGTACTCAAAGAATCGTGAGGCATGCTCAAATAAGGGGCAAAATATGAAGATACATAGGAGAAGGTAGAACCCGGATCAAATAACACCGAAGCATCTCGGTTGCAAACTAAAACCGTACTTGTGATGACTGCATTGGAGGCCTCAGCCTCTGGCCTGGCAGGAATAGCATAACAGCGGGGCGGAGCCCCTCCAATCTGAACATCTCTGGGTTGACCTGCTGCGACCTGACCCCTGCCTCTCGTGGCCTGTGCTCCACCTCTATGAGTCTGACCTCCACCTCTGGCACCACGACCTCCACCCCTAGCTGGCTGAGGGGGTGAGGGTGTGCCTGACACTGGAACCATGGCGCGAGAATCCTGATACTGAGAACTACCAAAAACCCTAGGGCAATATCTCGCAATGTGCCCCGGAACACCACAAGAATGACACAGCCTCTGCTGATATGGCTGGGGACTCTGGAACTGCCCCAGACGACCCTGATAACCACCCTGGTAACTCTGAAGCGGCGGTGCACTAATAGGTGCTGGTGGTGCACTAATAGGAGTTGGCGGTGCACAGTGAGATACCTGAAGTGCTGACTGAAAAGGTCGGGGTAACTGTCCTCTGCTGAAAGAATCCATGCCTCCAGATGAGGCTCCACTGAATCTACCAAAGTGACAGGGCCTCTTGTCAGCTCCCTGACCACCACTCTGTGATAAAATCATCTCAATCCTCATGGCCACATCGGCCGCATCCTGGAAGGAAATATCAGTACCTGACTCCCTAGCCATCTAAAGTCTGATAGGCTGGGCCAAACCCTCAATGAATCTATGAACCCTCTCCCGATCAGTGGGAAGTATCATCAATGCATGCCTGGCTAAGGTGATAAACCTGGTCTCGTACTGAGTGACTGTCATAGTACCCTGCTGGAGATGCTCAAACTGTCTCCGAAGATCCTCTCTCTGAGTAATGGGAAGGAACTTCCCCAACAATACCTCTAAGAACTGAGTCCAAGTCAAAGGTGCAGCCCCAGCTGGTATGGTCAAGTAGTAATCCCTCCACCAAGTCTTGGCTGCGCCAGATAACCGAAAGGTAGCAAAGTCAACTCCATTGGACTCTACTATGCACATGTTCCGAAGAACCTCATGGCAGCTGTCCAAATAATCCTGGGGATCCTCTGATGGTGCACCAGTAAAAGTAGCAGTGAATAACTTGGTGAACCTATCCAATCTCCACAGAGCATCTGCTGACATGGCTTCTCCCCCAACTACCGGTGCTGCAATACCCGGCGGAGCTACTCCGGCTGGCTGAGGTGTCGGAGTCTGAAACTGAGTGGAAACCTGCTCTGGGGTATGAATAATGGGAGTCTGGGTCCCTCCCCCAGCCTGAGAACCAGCTGGTGCAGTAGGAAGAAGACCGTCCTAAGCCACACTCTCCATGAGTCCCACTAAGCGGACTAGAGCATCCTGAAGAACTGGGGTAGCTATGAACCCCTCTGGGACCTGAGTTGGTCCAACTGGGACTGCCGGAATTGGAATCTCCTCACCAAACTCGACCAGAGGATCCTCCACTGGGGCTGCTGCTCTGGGCTGAGCCCGGCCCCGGCCTCTTGCACGGCCTCGTCCTCGACCCCTCGTAGGAGATGTAGCAAGAGTGTCAGGCTGCTGAGCGGAACCAAGGGAAGCACGCGTCCTCGCCATCTGCGAGAGAGTAATTGAGACTCAATTAGCATTTAGAATTCCATTGGCACGACAAAGATGAAGAAATCTGGAGTTATCCTAACTTTGCAGCCTCTGGGGGATAAATACAGACGTCTCCGTACCGATCCCTCAGATCTACCAAGTTTGTCTGTGAGTTGTGAGACCTAAGCAACCTAGAGCTATGATACCAACTTGTCACGACCCGAAATCCCACCTTCAGGCCGTGACTACGTCTAACATTGAACCCGCTAGACAATCCAACGTGTTCAGTTAAACTAATATTATAACACCGAATTAACAGAATTAACCAAAAATAGTTTACAATTTAACAGCGGAAATAGATAAAAACAGGACTAAGTGATTTAAACAAATACAATATGTTGTAACAATCCCCGAATCTGGAGTCACTAACTCACGAACATACTAAAAGATTACTACAACCAAGGGCTGAACAATAACTGTATACAACTGTATTTAGAAATAAATGAAAAAGACGGGAAGGAAGAAAAAGGGATAGAGGAGACGTCAAGGCCTACGAACGTCTACGGGTCTACCTTGCAATCTCCGAGGTGGACTGAAGGATACTCCCTCTAACGATGTCCACTGGGTCCAGCTGCGGGATCTGCACAACATAAAGAAGTGCTGGTGTAGCATCAGTACAACCGACCCCATGTACTGAGTAAGTGTCGAGCCTAACCTCGGCCGAAGTAGTGACGAGGCTAGACTAGACAACTGTAATCTACCTGTGCAGTTCTACAAGATATATCACAGACAAACGCAGGAATAGACAGATAAGCATGGGATATGGGAGCAGTTAATGTGCACGACCCAAAATCGGTCCAGGTCGTGATGGCGCCTAACGAGGTTAGTCAAGCCAACGAACAACAATAACAATAAAATGCGGAATACAATAACAATAGTGTGTGCCAGGACTAGTGTCACAGTGTCAACGGGTGGCTACATAGATACAACAGCAGAAACACATATACAAAATATACAAGCCGCAGTCTGGAACAAAAGACTGAGTAAAAATGAAACTAGAAGGCTCCAGAGGTGCTGTCAGGAAAACGCCAAGAAGACAGCTCACCGTGTGGAGCGACGCTGCGATCAGTACCTATCATCTGACAGACGCACAGACGAACCAGCCTCAATACCTGCACAGTCAAGTGCAAAAAAAGAAAGAAAGTGCAGCATGAGTACATATAATCACATATGTACCCAGTGAGTATCCCGTCTAAACTCGTAAAGAGTAGTGACGAGAGGTAGAATACATACTCACTAAGGTCCAGTACATAATAAAATAAAATACATGCTGAGCAATAAATCATATGAGAAAGTACATCAAGTATAAGAACATGTAAGCAACAATCAGTAACTGATCTCAAACATAGTCTTCCTTTGTAAGCTATTCATAGTTATATTACTTGTTCTCTTTCTCATTATCCGAAATGTCTTATCTTTATTCTCAATTGTTCACTTCCTAGTACTTTGTATTGTTTCTCAACTCACCCTCGTACGATCCCAACTCAATGCAAATGCGGATCAATGCAAT
>ML248843.1:788-20812 GCA_005239495.1 Nicotiana undulata
AAATTAAGAGGAAACGAGGTCAAGAGCACTTACCTATGGAGTTATGGCAGTTGGGGAGCTTGATTTTCGCTTATGGGTGGGTTTGAGGAAGAAGGGGGAAGTGAAAAATGGGAGTGACCCGTAATGGGTCTGTTTTGGACTTAAAGAAAACACCTGGGCAAAATACTCTATGCGTTCGCGTGCACTGAGCCGCATTCGCACATGCTTATCGCCCCAGGCCTATGAGTTCGCGAGCCCAGAGCCGCGTTCGCACAGAGCAAAGTGGCTCCCCACCCCAGCTCCCTTAACATGCAGTGCGTTCGCAACGGTCTAGCCGCGTTCGCATAGGATTAAGCTCCCTGGCCTGTGCATTCGCGTGGAAGTCTGTGCGTTCGCACAGAGTAATCCCAGCCCCCTCCCCGCGTGTGATATGCGTCCGCATGAACATCAACGCGTTCGCATAGTGCAAATTAGACCCTAACCCCAGACCCCACTTTTTACCCTGTGCGTTCGCACCCCCTTGAGTGCGTTCGCATAGGGTAATTTACCTGGACACCAGAAACTAGCAATTTACACCAGATTTTCATGTTTTTCACACCCCGTTAGCTACCCGAAACTCACCCGAGCCCTCAGGGCTCAAAATCGAAAACACACACGACTCCCAAAATATCCTACGGACTTGTTCAAGATTTTAAATCATCAAAATATCATCAAAAACCATGAATCAAACCCCCAAAACCAAATTAATCAAACTTAAGAACTTTGAAATTCTAGAATTCACCTCAACGCGCCGAACCGGCCTACACCACTCGGAATGACTTCAAATTTTGCAGATAAGTTATGAATGACACAACGGAACTATTCCCGATCTCGGAATTTCATTCGGACCTCGGGAACATAAAATCACCTCTCAAGCCAAATTTCAAATTCTTTAGAAACCCCACAAGTTCATTAACTCCATTTTTCCTCATTTGGATCCGAAACCAACCAAATCAAGCCCGTTTTACACCAAATTCCACAAATAGGACAAATAACATATAACAAACCTGTTCCGGGCTCCAAAACCGCAATACAGGCCCGGTAACCCAATTTTCACATAATTATTCATTTTCAAAAGCCTTTATTATTTTCAGAAAACAATTTTCTTTAAAAATTCATTTCTCGGGCTTGGGACCTCGGAATTCGATTCCGGGCATCGCCCAAGTCCCATATTTTCCTACGGACCCTCCGGGACCGTCACATTACGGGTCCGGATCCGTTTACCAAGAATGTTGACATTTAATTTGTCAATTCAAAAATCCCATTTTTATCAAATTTTCACATGGAAGTTTCCCGGCTACCTGCCCGGGCTGCGCACACATATCGAGGTGAGATTAACGGAGGCTTTCGAGGCTTCGGAACACAGATTTAGCTGGAATTACTTAGGATGACCTTTGGGGTCATCACAATCTCGTTTCGAGAGATTCATTAGGAGTATCTTCCCTTCCTGAGTTTGCCAACCCAGACTGAAGATTTTCCACAGTGATGGTATTATTGGGGGGTGGTGTCGATGGTGCAGGTGATGCTGTTGGTAATCCCCTTGCAAGTTCTTGCAAAGCCTGGCTCACATACTCTGCAATCATTTGCTTTACTTGATCTTGTTCTACTGTTTGATCATTACCATTGTTATTGTTGTTGGATCTTTCTGGGGATTGCTCCCTTGAACCTCGAGGGGTTCCTACGGGTGATGGAGTTCCATCCCTTTGTTGGTTATTGTCTTTGGGGTTCGACATAGTTCAGAAGATATTGCTTGAAAAGTAAACAAAGATTATTAGGTTTTTGATAACTGAACCAATTTGTTTGACCAAAGAATAAGATTCTTTGACCAAAGCTAATTTTAGGATAAACGCGGATTTCTGATAACCAAAGAAATGATGATAATTATGAATAAGTAAGTAAATATAAAAATACTAAGATGTGCAGAAAGTAAAGTGTATTATGATTGTCGTTCGAATGACCTTTACAAGTTATATTTTCTTCCCTTATATATAAGAAATTTCTTAATATAACGTCTACCTTTTACAATGATCACTCATTAATGATTAATTATGACATTAATGTAATGTTACAAGGAATAAACGTAACTGTTGTATGAAGGTTGTGTAACGTGTGAATCATTAATTGAAGATCTTTGAATCTGCCCGTAGCTCTGTCCGGATTCATTTCGACCGTGTCTTCTTCTTTGTCTCAATCAGGTTGAGTCTCCCGTAGCTAATTACCTCATAGGTATATTGCGTCGTGCCTCTTTGACCCGCACCTCTTTATAGAAAACCTGTCCAGTTGTCATGTTTTCCTAGCTCCACGTAATTATTCTGGTTCATAAACGTTCTACCTATATAAAATAGCTCAAGGTAGCTTTATAAATCACAGTGTGAATCAATTTAAACCATAAAATAGTTGTGCAAGTATATGTTCTCTTGAATGTCGCACAACGCTTTAGCCTCCTTTAAAGTTATTATCGCGGATGTTTGTACGTTCAATTGACGTACTTAAGAATACAAAAATTAAAATTAAAGTATATGTCCGCGTAACTTTGAATAAGATAATCTTATTAGTAACAAATATTTTTGATTGTGTACACGTTCGCGTGGCACAAATAAGATTTGAAAATGAATACTTGTAGAAATGCTTTTAGGCGCGGATTTTAAACTACTATCGTGATTGTGTACATGTTCGCGTAACGTGATCTCGATTTTCAAATAAACCCAACGACTTTTACTATTTTTCTTAAATAAACCAAATGTCGTGAGTTGTGTACACGTACGCGTGACATAATTTTTGACACACCAAACTAAACGGTATACGTACACGTAACTCATCTTAATATAATTCTTTAAATATAAATAAATCAAGTAATTAAAAGTGGTAAAGGATAAATACACATAGGTCCTAAAATAAGTGATTAGATAATAAGCCAAGTATGAATCATTAAGCGACCGTGCTAGAACCACGGAATTCGGGAGTGCCTAACACCTTCTCCCGGGTTAAAAGAATTACTTACCCGGTCTTCTGGTTCGCACACTTTAACGGAGTCAAAATTTCCTCGATTTGGGAATTTAAAATAAATGGTGACTCGGAACACCGTAAATAAATAATTCCGAGTGGCGACTCTTAAAATTAAATAAATAATCTCATTTCGAATAATGTCACTTACATTGGAAAAACTCCCTTATCCCATGCTTTCGAGAAAAAGGAGGTGTGACAATAGTTAAAACTCTTACTATTTTGAATAAGTTATAACTCTTTGTCCGTTAAAAATTAATCAGAAAATACTTCGATTTAGATGAAATTTTTTGGTTGTGCTTAGATGAAAATGCTTATATAAGAACTCTTATTTTTCGAAGGAGGATATTAAAGTCTGCTTTGATTTTGAAATTGTTCAACTTATCCATCACAAAGCAATTTTTAATATACTTATCTTTTTAACTAATAATTTTATATATTAACGCTTAAACGGTTCAAAGATTAAAAGGATGCACCGGCATCATTTACCTTCCTACGAAAAGCAGAAGCCGAAGTGACCCTACGTATTAGTGAAATAGAGAACTTAGCTAAACTGTGCACTAATACATTCCAAGATCTAGAAATATATACAATATTGACATTTGCAAAGTAGCTCATCATCTTTGACATATCTTCACAAGTATGTCTTTATCTCCCATGAGACTACCATTTTTTCCGTATCATATCCACCATTTTTTTTTTGCATACGATACCTTATGCACCTCTGACCATCCATTCTCTAATAATTTTCCCAACTTCAAGAATTGCTAGTGCTTCAACGGTGATGACATTCTCAACAGGTTTAATTGGGGGCGCTATGAAGATTTGTAAAAAAACAAACCTATAGAAATTTTCCTTTGTGTATATTGAATGAATGTCGATGTACAGTGTTGATGTATATATACAAAAGATAGGAATCTAGGGTGAAAACATAAAAGCCAAGTGGCACTGTACTATTGACTACTCTATAACTAATTTTATTCTTCATAACAGAATAGTACAATAAAGTTGTATCCTAATCATCTAGAGAAGCAGGCCTTCAGCTGCTTCCAATATTTGAACCCAATAAATATAGGCCCAATAGGAAATTGAGCCCAAGTCTTCTTTGTAGCCCAAGTATCATCTTTACAGCCCAAGACCCAAGTCTTGTTTTGAATACTTCAACAGACCAATACCTCAATAAACTAATTTCGAACATAACACACTTTAAACCCTCAAACCTTAGCCACTTTGTCTTTATCTCTCTCAGAAATTAGGTTAACACCAACACCCCCCCTCCCCAAGTTGGAGGGGGGGGGGGGGGGGGGGGGGGAGGGAAGGGTACGAACACCCATATTGCCCAATAGATTCCGATGAAGAGGACATGTGACAGGCTTAGTGAATAGATCGGAAAGCTAAGCATCAGATCAGATAAAGGAAAGAGAGATAAGCCCAGCAAGAAATTGTCGTCGCACAAAATGACAGCCGATTTCCACATGCTTGGTTCGGTCACAGAACACGGGGTTCTTGGCGATATGAAGCGCGACTTGACTATCAGAATGAAGAGGAACAGGTAAAGAGATTGGGATGGACAAATCTTCAAAGAGGCGAACCAACCAAGTGAGTCCAGCCACTACTCGTTGCATGGAACGGTATTCTGCCTCCGCTGAACTAAGAGAGATAGAGGTTTGCTTATTTGACTACCAAGAAATAGGAGAAGAATCCAAGGAGATATAAAAACCACTGACTGAGCAACGGGATTCAGGGCAGGTGCCCCAATCGGAGTCACAAAAAGCAAGAAGCAGAAATGAGGGTGAGGCAGACATAGAAAGACCAAGGCCGGGATCTTTCAAAAGGTAACAGAGTACTCTATAAGCAGCATCAAGATGTGGTTGGCGTGGGTCTTGTTGTAATGACCCAGTTGGTCGTTTTGAGAGTTAGCTCCCCGATACCCTAGTAACTTCTTTCCCCATATCTATTTCTACTTTTGGGACTTGTCGGAACGTTTAGTTGTGAATTTCGGAGAGTTTTTGGACAAATAATCCTTATATGTGAGTTTAAGCTTTAGAAATGTTACCGTAGTTGGAACTGTGTGAAGACGGATCTGGAATGGAATTTCGTCGACTCCGTTAGCTCCGTTGGGTGATTTCGAGGTTAGGAGCGTGTCCGGAATGTGTTTTCGAGGTCTATAGTAGATTTAGGCTTGAATTGGCGAAAGTTAGAATTTCGGCGATTTCGGCCGATAGGTAAAATTTTGATATCGGGTTCGGAATGGAATTCCTAGAGTGGCTATAGGTCCATAGTGTCATTTACGACCTGTGTGTAAAATTTAAGGTCATTCGGATTAGTTTTGATGTGTTTCGGCATCGGTTGTGGATTTTGGAAATTTCATAAGTTCTTAGGTTTGAATCCATGCATAATTGGTGATTTTTATGTTATGAGATGTTTTTTGAAGGCTCGGCTACGTTTGGACAAGGTGTTAGGACTGGTTGGTAAGTTTTGTTGAGGTCCTGAGGGCCTCGCGGATGTTTCAGATGCTCAACGGATGATTTTGGACTTAGAAAACAAGCTGAAGCATTGCTGGTTCTGGTGTCTCGCACCTGTGGATGGGGAGCTGCATGTGCGGAGGAAGGCATCGCAGGAGCGAATTTGGTCAAGGGCAGCCAAGCTCGCAGGTGCGGACGGGGTTACGCAGGTTCAGAGCTGTAGATGCGGTCTAGTGACCGCAGGTGCGGCCCCGGTTCATTTAGTGAGTTTTCGCACCTGCGATGGATTTTCCGCAGGTGCGGTCCAATGATTCGCAGGTGCGAAATTCCTGGGTTGTTTATACTAAATTCGAGGGTTTGAAATTCCTATTTTTTAAAATGATTTGGAGCTCGGGATTTGGCGATTTTTAGTGGGTTTTGAGGAGAAGATTCATAGATAACGATTTCTAATCTTAATTCACGTGTATATCATTAATCCATAGCAATTTCTTCAATCTAATCAATGAATTTGGGTGAAAAATCATGAAATGGGAGGAAAGTTCCCCAAGTGGAAATCTGAGAATTTAAGGAGATTGTGACGTCAGATTTTGATGATTTTTGTTCGAGTGAGTTCGTGAGTGAATAGGCGTTCTAAATTTGTAACTTTCACTCAAATCCGAGACGTAGGCCTGGGGGACTTTTTGGGCAATTTTCCTAATTTCGCGTATTAACTTCGAACGAATTAGCTATAATGATTTTTTAAAGTGATATTTACATTATGCAATTGAATTTAATAGATTTGGGCAATTCGGAGTTGGGTACTCGTGGCAAGAGCGTGGTGTTGAGTTGAGTAGAGCAGTTGAGGTAAGTGGCTTGACTAACTCTGTGTTGGGGACTTCCCCTTAGGTTGTTTTGATACTATTTGTTGTATGGGCGCGTGTACGTGAGGTGACGAGTACGTACACGGGCCATTGTTGCTAAAATTCCATTTTTCCTATCCATGCCATAAATCATTTTACTCTTTTTACTGTTTAATGTGCTACTTGTGTAGCTTAGATTAGGAAGAAACATGCCTACCTATTTTTTCCTAAATTCCCTATTTGACACAATGTGCACCATGTTAGTTAGTCTTTATCTGGTTCTGGTCTGTGATTTTTTTTGAACTCTTTAAATACACCTTATCCGGCCTTCATTCGCATTGCATATTTAAATTGGGACTACAGACGTATTCCGGGAGATTTTTCCCTGTATTGCATATTTAAATTGGGACTATGGACGTATTTCAGGAGCTTTCCCCATGTATTGCATATTTAAATTGGGACTACAGACGTATTCTGGGAGCTTTTCCCCTGTATTGCATATTTAAATTGGGACTACAAATGTATTCTGGGAGCTTTCCCCCTATACTGCATTTTTATATTTGGAACTACAGGACGTATCCCAGGAGATTCCATTGTGTGATATGATGTGCTGAGCTAAGGGCTCCCTGCTGCTGTTTTACTTTCGGATTATGCATTTTTCTTCTTACCTTAGAATTTATATTTTCTGTACTATTTTAAACTGTTTTACTTATGAAAATCCAGTAGAGCCTTAACCTGACCTCGTCACTACTTGACTGGGGTTAGGCTTGGCACTTACTGGGTACCATATGTGGTGTACTCATGTCCTTTCCTGCACATGTCTTTTGTGTGCAGATCCAGGTACCAGTACGCAGTTCCGTAGCTAGGGGTCGTGGAGCTGCTTAAGGAGACCGCATGGTAATTCTGCCGCGTCCACAAAATCCTACGAGTCACCTTCTATCCTAGTTTAGATGGAGACATCTTCTGTATTTCTGTTTCTTCGTTTTATAAAGCTATTTTAGTACAGATCTTGTGACCCAATGTGATATTCCGAGTTTTGGGAAGTTATATTTGTACATGCCGAGCGACTATGTTATGTCTACTTGTGTTTTTCTTTCTGTCTTCATTTTATTATCTATATTTTTCCGTAAATTAGGCTTACCTAGTCGTCGAGACTAGGTGCCGTCACGATCCCTTTCGGAGGGTAAATCGACTCGTGACAAGTTGGTATAAGAGCGTCTAGGTTCATAGGAGTCACAAGTCACAAGCCGGTTTATTAGAGTCTCGCGGATCGGTGCGGAGACGTTTGTATCTATCTTCGAGAGGCTATGTAACTGTTAAGAACAATCACATTCTTTGGAATTCCTTGTCGTGCTAGTTACTGCCATCAAAATTCTAAAACTCTATTCTACTCTTGCTCACAGATGGCGAGGACCCGTACCGGACGTACTGACTATCAAGCACCTGAGCCCCCAGCCAGAGCCTCCATAGGTAGGGGCAGGGGTAGAGGACGAGCACGCAGTGCAGCCCGAGTACCGACGAGAGCAGCGCCAGAGGATCCCCCAACAGCTATAGTTGGAGGGGCACAGGAGGTCCCTACTGTTACTCTAGCCCTCCAGGAGACTTTGGCTCAGTTCATGAGCGCCTTCAGCACTCTGTCTCAGGCGAGACTGCTCCTGGTAGATCCAGCCACATCATACGGGGGAGGGGCACAAACTCCCGCAACCCATACTCCTAAGCAGAGGGTCCATATTGGTCAGGTTCCAAAGTATATTCCTATGCCCCCAGCGGCTCCAGCTCAGCATGATGCTAGGGTAGCTGCTTCTGAGGCAGAGCAGCTCAGACTTGAGAGGTACAAGAAGTACCACCCACCTGACTTCATAGGACTAGCTTTAGATGGCGGTCTGGGTTTTCTTGAGGAGCGTCATCGCATTCTCTACAATATGGGTATTGTGGAGACGAGTGAGGTTTATTTCACCGCTTTCCAGCTGAGGGGAGCGGCTTATCAGTGGTGGCGTGCCTATGAGTTGAGTAGTCCGGAGGAGGCAGATTCACTTACTTGGGCCCAAATTTTAGAGATGTTTTTGTATTGGTAAAAATAAGCTTCACATTAATTATGATGACTAAGAAGTCCATGTGGAGCAATGGAAATAGGACAACTGGACGAGACTTTACGAATAGGTACGAGACGAAGAGAAACGGAACAACATACCCACGAGGTAATTAGGTACGGGAATCTCAATCTAAAATAAGGAGATGAAGAGACACGGTCAAAATGAATTGAGACAAAATAAAGAGCAAATTCGAAGATCTTCAATCAATGATCCAAACGTTACTTAATCTTCACGCAACAGTTACGATTAATCATTGTAACGTTACATTAATGCCATTATTAGTCATTAATGCTCAATCACTGAAAAGAGTAGACGTTATTGTTTAACCAAAGAATTAGATTCTTTGCTAAAGCTATTTCAAGAAGAACACGAATTTCTGATAACCACGGAATACACTAATAATTGTAAGTAAATTCGTAAATAGAAAGCGGTAAGATGCGTAAAAAGTAAATATATCATGATAGTAGTTCGAACGTGTCCTTACAAGTTGTATTTACTCCCTTTTATAGGAAATTTCTTAATATAACGTCTACTATTTTCAGTGATTGAGCATTAATGACTAATAATGGAATTAATGTAACGTTACAATGATTAATCGTAACTGTTGCATGAAGATTGTGTAACGTTTGGCTCATTAATTGAAGATACCGAATATGCCCTGTATTTCACCTTGATTCATTCTGATCGTGTCTCTTTATCTTCCCACTTAGGTTGAGATCCCCGTATCTGATGATCTCGTGAGTATGCTATTCCGTTCCTCTTTATCTCGTACCTCTTTATATAGTCTTGTCCAGTTGTCATGTTATCATTTCTCCACATAGATTGCTGAGTCATCACAATTGTTACACGTGTGAAGCTCATTTTTACCAATACAGATATCCACTAGTATTTGGTAAGTGGATACTCATTTATGGCGGGAATATTTTGTTGTGGCTTCACTCGTACCATTGCATCCATCTCTAAATGTATGCATCACTTGTTACCTCCATTTAATGCCCGTTCCACATGGAATTCCAGGGTTGGTTCTGCAATTACTCAGCGCCTTTTAGGGCTTTTTTCGGCTGAATCAGTCACGGAGTGACAGCTTCAATTATGACTTTCATGTCACCATTTTTCCATTTTTTGACGGTTGCCTTCGAGTATAAATACCCCTTTTCCTTTCTTTACTTTCATGAAAAACTTCCGACCTTCTTTCTTTATTTGTAAATTCTTCATTCTTCATAATTATGTCTTCTTCAAACCAACAATCTAGGAAAGTCATTAATGTAGATGAATTGACTCTCTCTTTTGCTCCAACATGGAGTAAGAGAGGCGGTAGGCGTAGGAGCTTAGATTCTACCCCTTCCAGGAGTGCTTCTGATTCTCATGTTACTCCCCCATCTTCTTGTAGGTCTTCTATTTATTTATCTTCTTCAAGGGCTAGGGCTTCAAGATCTTCATCAAAGAGTAGAGAACATGGTGAACCGCTTCGCGAGTCGAGGGTCGATGAAATTATCCTTGCGGAGTATTCTTTTGCCAAGGATAGTCAGGCCATGAGCGAACAACTTTCTTCAATGTCTTCGCTTAACAGTGGCGAACTTTATCCTACTCAGATAATAGAGGGCTTGGTGTCTCCTGTACGCAGGGATTGTTTATGGAAGCCTGATTTTCCTGTAATTGTTCCTAATGATAACCAAAGAATAACCTCTTACAAGACCGGGTATTCTTATGTTTATACTTATCCTTTCACATTAGGATTCAAGCCTCCCATCGACCCTGTCATCATCGAGTTTTGCAGATTCTTCAAAGTTTGTTTGGGACAAGTCGGTCCTCTTGTTTGGCGAGTTGTCGCGTGCCTTAGGTATTTGGCCAATTTAGCTTCCGTACCCTTCACTTTTCATCATCTTATTAACCTCTATTCTCCGATGATGTTCCGCCAAGGAGTGTTTACTCTCGCGAGTAAAAGGGTGTTAGTTACTCCAGATGATGACAAAGACCGAGGGTGGTATGTCCGCTATGTTGTTGTCCCTACTGCAGGTTTAGTAGGTGAATAAAATCTCCCCTTCCCTGAGAAGTGGAATCTTGCACGTGAGTACAGTTTTGCTCACTTTCCTTTCCTTTGATTTTGATAAATTATCACTTCCGTGACTGTTTCTTTTTCTTTCGCAGCAACCATGGGAACCGTTGAGAATGTCTCCGATTTCCGTGATTGGGTAGAAATACTCTTGTTGATTGCTCCTTTAGAAGAACGTTCATGGAAGTACCTCTCTGGAGGTTAGGTTGGAAGGTTAAGACCGACGGTGAAGTTGTTTTTTTACTTCTTCCCTTTTTGAGCTTTATCTCATCCCTTTCATTTGTTAGGGTTTCCTGTTCGTGGTATTTCTGTTGCGACTATGTCCGCTTCAAGGTTGTCCCTGGAAAAGGCCCAAGAGATCATTGTTGGCTCCTCCTCATCGAAGAGAAAAGCAAGTGGGTCCAGGACCTTAGAGGAGGAAGAAGAAGAGGAGGGTTCGCTGGTCCACAGGTCACGTAGGAGGATAGTGGTCTCTGACGACGAGTCTGCACCCGTTTTTGATCCTCCCGTACCTGAATCCGAACTTTCTGCCCCCGAGGATGCAACTCCCTCTCCTGTTCGTGAATCCATTGATCTCCTATTCCGTGAAGGTTTTGGAACCATTTCTGATGAAGCCCCTCTTGCTGTTTTCTCTTCTCCTGCTCCCAAAGAACTTCCTTCAGTTGCTCCCGTTGTTGTTTCTTCTCCCATGGATGTTCCTTCTCCTGCTGCTGTTTGTGTTCCCGTGGCTGTTTTTGCTTCTCAGATGACTTTGCCCATGGCTCCTTTATCCGTCCCCGCTCCCGTGCCTTCTGCTGTAGAAGTAGGGTCTTCCACCAGGAGGGGATGAGGCAAGTTATAGTAGAAGTCCCAGTGACGGGAAGCCTCTTGAAAAAGTCGGGCCAGGTTAATGTATGGTTAAAGCCATTGATAGGGCCGACTGAAAAGTCTAAGCTGGAAAGACACAGTACCCTAACTTGGATGAACGAGATTGTGCACTCGTCCTTAAAGGTAAAACTTGCTTTTTCATACATACTTATATATGCTCTTACCATATCTAATTTATTTTTTATGTAGATAAATCTTATAGGAACAGAGTTAATGAAGAGGGTCGTTCAGATGGAGCAAGCAACAAAGGATTTCCAAACCGATGCAATCAATTGGAAGGAGCAGTACGAGAGTTTACAGCTTGACATGGAGGCAATGGAGCAGGAAAAGTGTACCTTGGAGCAGCGAGTTAGAGTTGTTGCAGCAGAACTGGCCGTCGAGAAGGCATCTTCGAACCAGGCAGGTAAGGACAAAAGTGTCTTAGAATCCTCATTTGCAGAGCATCTTTCCCGTGCCACAGAGGAGATTAGGGGCCTGAAGGCTTTATTGAACTAGAATGAGGTGTATTCTGGTGACTTGTACAATTGCTCACCCAAAACTAGGAGGACCTCCGTAACTCTTCAGAAAATGTCCGGTTTTTTGAGAAATCCTTCACTCTTTTACAGGCCTCTGATGCCACCGTGGTTGAAAGAGATGAGTTAAGAGTTGAAGCTGAACAGTGGGAGAAGGATTATGAAGCTCTTGAAGACAAAGTAGTCGTCGATGTTAGCTGGGCTTATCTGAATGCCCATTTTGACACATTGACCGAAATGGGCCAAGAGGGTTTTGACTTGGAAGCCGAAATTGCTAAAACCAAAGAGACGATTGAGAAGTCTCAGTAAAGTCAGAATCTCTCTTCACCTGAGGTTGAGGTCCCTGCTATTCGTGTCTCCCCATCTCAAGTTGCTCCTCCTGTCAGTGAAGACAACCCCCCATCTAGAAAAGAATAAAGAACTTGGTTCTTTTTTTTTATTCGTATCAATTGGTGGTTACCCCCAGTCCCATGGGGGGGGGGGGGGGGAAAATTTGGTTCTTTTTTAATTCCCCAACTAAAAAATTGGGGGAANTGCCGTAATATATTAATATCAGTATTAGCATGACTTTATCTTTCTTCGAGTTTTTATTTTACTCTTAAGTCTTTGCATGCTTTCTTTTTGAGGTTTTTGGTTTACCTCTGAGTTTTTGACTTCGCATTAAAAAAATGCTTAGATTGTTCGTACCTTTTCGTAATAGGCACGGTTTATAAAAGAGGGCCCTTTTTTGATCGACACTTAATGAAGAAGACGTCTCAACTTCTTAATGGTGTAAATATACAAAAGAGAGATAGGAATTTCACATGTTTTTCTTTAACAATGTTTTGAAGAAAGTTTTTGCATTGTTTCGAACTTTCATAACATTTCGCATGTGTTTGTGTATCGTCTATAACTCGTTTTGTAACTGTTTTTCTTTCAACATATTTGATATGAACTTGTACTTGTAACTGTTTTTCTTTTGCAACAGTTTTTTCGAATTAGTACAAGGGAATAATTGTTTTCGTTTATAACAATTTTTAAATATAAGAGTATGAATTTTTACCCATAATTGTTTTTATTGGTAACAATTTTTAAATGAATACAAGGGTAATGCTTTTTCATCTGTAACTGTTTTCACTCATAACAGTTTTCTGAATAAGTACAAGGATAATAATCTTTCATCTGTAATTATTTTCATTTATAACAGTTTTCCAGATAAGTACAAGGATAATTATCTTTCATCCATAACTGTTTTTATTCATAACAGTTTTTGAGTAAATACAAAGATGTGCATTTTTATCCGCAACGAATATTCTGCCTTTAACCTGAACATTCGTTTACATTTATGAATATGTTTTTGGAAACATTCGTTTACATTTACGAATATGGTTTTCAATCGTTTTGAATCAGGCTTTGTGTTTTTGTCTATGGCTCTTTGATTTTGCTCATAGTACTTGACTTGTTGGGAAGATAGATCTTCAGGATCGAGCTTTGACTTTTTGATTGTCTTCTTTACTTTTTCTTTGCCTTCCATACTGTATAGTCCCCCAAGTGTTTAATCTTCTAAGGATGAAATCTCGAGCACTTGACTATTCATTCTTTGTGGTCCTTTTCCTAAAAAGGAATAACGTATGGGACTTGAGGGTATATAGTTTCAGATGATGAAGGCTTAAACCTTAAAAACGTCCATCAGAAAGTTATAACCCTAGACCGGGAATTCATTTACTTACTCGTGTCTGTGCAGGTCTAATATCATCATCTGGTGATGGGTTAGCTTTTTGCCTATCATCTAAAATGGTTAGGATAATTTTAACTGTACAAAAGTAAAATCGAACGTAATGATACCTGAACGAGGGCATTCCTTTTACTCAGAAGTAGTACTTCTTCAAATGAACAACATTCCAAGTGATTGGCAAGATTCTGCCGTCCATAGCCTCTAGCTCATAAGCGCCTTTTCCAGCGATGCCACGGACCTTGTAAGGTTCATCCCAATTTGGATTTATCTTTCCTGCACCATCTTCCTTCGTTGATTGGAAGACCTTTTTGAGAACGAAGTCCCCAATTTTGAAATATGTGAGGTGAGATTTTCCATCGCTCTATAATTTGTTTTTGGGCTGCCACACGTATTAGTGCAACTTCTCTTCATTGCTCGAGCAAATCCAGATTTGTAATCAATTCGTCATTGTTTGTTTCTTTCGTTGTTGTTGTGAATTTTGTGCTCGGTTCGCCAATTTCCACCAGTATTAAAGCTTCTGAACCATAAATAAGCGCGAATGGAGTCTCTCCCTTAGCTGTTTTTGTAGTAGTTCTATAAGCCCATAATACTGTTGGTAGCTCATCGGGCCAGTTTCCCTTGGCTTTTTCCAACTGTTTCTTTAGGTCGTTGACGATGACTTTGTTTGTTAACTCGTCTTGACCATTATCCAGGGGGTGATATGGTGATGAATTTATTCGTTTGATTTGCCAAATTTTGAAGAATTCTGCGATTTGTGAGCCTATGAATTGCGGGCCATTGTCACATACGATCTCCTTCGGTATCCCAAATCGGCATATTATGTGTCGCCATATGAAGCTTTTCACTTCTTTTTCTCGCACCTGTTTAAAAGCGTCTGCCTCCACCCACTTTGTGAAATAATCAGTTAATACGAGTAAGAATCGTACCTTTTCTTTAGCTGGGGGAAGGGGTCCTACTATGTCCATGTCGCATTTCATGTGTGGACATGGTGATATCACCAGGTGAAGTAATTCTGCTGGTCGATGCATGTTGTTAGCATATTGTTGTCATTTGTCGCATTTAGCTACGAAATTCTCAACCTCTTCTTCCATTCTGGGCCAATAGTACCCTGCTCTCATTAGGGTTTTGACTAAGGATCTTTCTCCTGCATGGTTTCCGTAGTGTCCTTCGTGTACTTTCTTCATTGCGAACTCCGTTTGATTGGGGCCGAGGCACTTTGATAAGGGACCTCCAAACATTTTGCGGTATAAAGTATCTTGAATGAGGCAGTACCACTCAGTTTTTCGGCGAAGTGCTTGAGCTGCTTTTTTTATCTTCGGGTACGGTACCATTCTGCAAAAAAATTAAAATTTCGTTTCGCCAATCCCAGGTTAAATTGTTAAATGTTACCTCATTTTTGTCCTGGTCTATTACTGAGTGAAATAGGTGTATGACAATTGCATTGTCTTTATTCGTCACTTCTGCAACTACTGCGAGGTTAGCTAATGCATTCGCTTCTGCATTTTCCTCCCTAGGTATTTGCATAACCTTCCATGATTGGAATTGTCTTACTAGGTCTCGTGCCTTTTCCAGATATTGTTGCATCCGGGCCTCTCTAGCGGTGTAAGTCCCCTGCATCTGGTTCACCACTAGTTGAGAGTCACTTTTGATTATGATATGCTCGATGAAGAGTTCTCATGCCAGCTCAAGCCCTGCAATAACAACTTTGTACTCTGCTTCATTGTTAGTTATGGGATAACAATTAATAGCTTATCGTATCTTTTCACCCGTAGGTGATATTAAAATAATTCCCAAGCCAACTCCTTTTACATTAGAAGAGCCGTCTGTAAATAGGGTCCATATTCCTGGATTAGCCCCGTTAAAGAGTGGTAACTCTCTTTTCACTTCAGGGATTATGCTAGTATTAAAATCAGCGACGAAATCAGCTAAACTTGAGACTTTATTGCAGTCCTAGGTTGATATATTGTGTCATGTTCGCTTAATTCTATTGCCCACTTAGCTAATCTCCCTGATAATTCTTGTTTGTGCAAAATATTTCTCAATGGGTATGAGGTTACAACAGTGATTGGATGACATTGAAAATATGGCCTTAACTTTCTAGCTGCCATGATTAGAGCTAAGGCTAATTTTTCTAGATGAGGATATCTAGTTTCTGCATCTAATAAGGAATTGCTTACATAATAAATTGGAGATTTCTTACCTTTGTCTTCTCTTACCAGTACTGCACTTACGACAATTTCTATAACGACAAGGTAGACATACAACCTTTCCCCCTTTTTTGGCTTAGACAGAAACGAGGGTTTTGATAGATAAGCCTTCAGATTCTTTAGAGCATGTTGACATTCTTCAGTCTAACTTTTTAAGAACTGAAAAGAATTTAAAACTCTTCTCCGAAGACTTGGAGATAAATCTTCTTAAAGCTGCAATTCTTCCTGTTAGTCTTTGAACTTCTTTCTTGCTCGTAAGTATATTGGGTATTTCATCAATAACTTTAATTTGAGCAGGATTTACTTCTATTCCTCTATTTGATACAAGGAAACCCAAAAGCTTACCTGATTCTACGCCAAAGGCGCATTTTTCTGGATTTAGTTTCATATTATACCTGCGTAGGATTTCAAAGGTAATTGAAAGATGCTAGAAATGATCTTCCGGTTGTGTTGATTTCACCAGCATTTCTTCAATGTATACCTCCATTTTTCCCCAGATATTCCTGGAACATCTTGGTCACCAGCCTTTGATACGTGGCTCCAGCATTTTTCAGGCCAAAAGGCATAACTTTATAACAATAAGTCCCCCTGTTTGTAATAAAGGAAGTTTTTTCCTCGTCTGAGGTATCCAATTTTTATCTGATTATAACAAAAGTATGTATCTAGAAAGCTTAACAATTCATGACCTGCAGTGGCATCAATCATTAGATCTATGTTCGGTAATGGAAATGCGTCTTTAGGGCATGCTTTATTTAAATCTGTGTAATCCACGCATACTCTCCATTTACCATTATTTTTGGGCACCACTACAATATTGGCTAACCAATTAGGATATTATACCTCACGTATTGAACCAATTTTTAAGAGTTTCTGTACCTCTTCGTCGATCACTTGGTTATTGAAGGGTCCTTGCTTTCTTTTCTTTTGCTCGACAGGCACGAAGGATGGATCTTCATTTAGTTTATGAGTCATCACTTCTGGAGGAATACCTGTCATGTCTGAATTGGACCAAGCAAAGCAATCTGCATTAGACTTTAAATATTCAATTAACTTACCACTTCTGCTGGGGCTTAACCCCGTGCCTATGTGAACTTTTTGTTCGGGCTTCTGCTCGAATAGTGGAACAGCTTCGATCTCCTCTGTAGTTGTTTTGATATGTTCATCCTGTTCTGGTTCCTGATGACATCAAGTCTGGAATCCATGCCCGTATGTTTTGAGACTTCTTCCGTGGTGACTTGGTTAACATTCTCGTGCTTATCTTCTTCCGTACCTATTTGGATAACATCTTTTTTCGTACCTGTTTGGACGATTTACTCGTCTTTTGATTCTTCCGCTTTTTTTTTGTTAGAGTGTACTACGAAATTTATATTTCTTGAGGTTTGTTGATCGCTCAGAATCCGTTGAATTCCCCATTTGGAAGGGAATTTAATTACCTGATGTAAGGTAGATGGTATTGCTTTCATGTCATGGATCCATGGTCTCCCCATAATTACGTTGTAGGCCATATCAGTATCAATGACTTGGAATTAGTATTTTTGATTACTCATTTTGCATAGGTGCTAAGCTCAATTTCCCCTTTTTGTTACGATCGTAGAGTTGTCAAACCCAGATAAGGCTCGTGCTTTTGGGATTACTTGATCCTCCATTAGCATTTCTTCCACAACTCTCGACTAAATGATGTTGACTGAGCTACCTGGATCAACCAATACTCTTTTTACGTTAGGGTCATGTATAAGCAGGGATATTACCAATGTGTCATTGTGTGGAAGAATTAATTCGTTGATATCTGCATCGTCAAATGATATATTGTCTGCTTCCACGTCTTCACGAATCCGCTTCCCGTGTGTAATTTTGAATTTTGTTGTTCTCTTGCAGATTACTGTGATGACCCAAAAAGGGGTCATCTTATGTGCATCTAATTTGGACTGTGTTCTGAGGCTCGAAAGCCTCCATTAATCTCACCTCAATGTGCGTGCGCAGCCCGGGCGCGTACCCGGGAAGCCTTTATGTGAAAAACTTGATTAAGAGTTAAATTTGTGATAATTAATTGAATAAAGTTGACTTTGGTCAATATTTTTGGTAAACGGAACCGGATCCGTGATCCGACGGTTCCGAAAAGTCCGTAGGAAATATGGAACTTGGGCGTATGCCCGGAATCGAATTCCGAGGACCCAAGTCCGAGAAATGAATTTTTAAAGAAAATTATTTTATGAAAATATTAAAGGCTTATGAAAATGAACCTTGTTGTGAAACCTATGCTGCCTGGCCCGTATTATGATTTCGGATCCCGGAAAAGGTTCAATATGTGTTATATAAGTTATCTGTGAAATTTGGGAAGAAACGGACTTGATTTGATTGGTTTCGGATCAAAATGAGGAAAATTGGGGTTAATGAATTTTTGAGGTTTTTAAAGAATTTGAAATTTGGCTTGAAAGGTGATTTTATGTTCCCGAGGTCCGATTGAAATTCCGAGACCAGGGATAGTTCTGTTGTGTCATCTATAACTTGTCTGCAAAATTTGAAGTCATTCCGAGTAGTTTAGGCCGGTTCGAAGCGTTGAAGTGAATTCTAGAATTTCAAAATTCTTAAGTTTGATTAATTTGGTTTTGGGGTTTGATTTCGAGTTCCGTTGTTGTTTTTCACGTTCCGGAAGTTCGAGCGATTCCGTATTATGAATACAAACTTGCCGGTGCTTTTGGACGGGGTCCCTAGGGGCTCGGCGGTGTTTTAGACCCCCGGGAGCTAAGTTGGAAAACCAGAAAAATCTGCTATCTGGTTTCCTTCTCTGCGATCGCAGAAGGTGGGTTGTGATCGCGGAGAAGGATTTTTGCTGCGCCGTTGGTTGTTCTATGCGATCGCAGCTTCCCCTTTGCGATCGCAGAGGTCTGGGTTCCACACCTTCGCGATCGCAGCCCGTTTCTTGCGATCGCATAGAGTCGCGTCTGGGCCGGGTGAGTTTGTTCTTCGCGATCGCAGGACCCCTGTCGTGATCGCAAAGGTCTTTCCAGTTGTTCTTCGTGATCGCAGGACCTCTGCCGCGATCACAGAGGTCTGGCCAGTTGGCCTTCGCGATGGCAGGCCCCTTGTCGCGATCGCAGTAAATGTTTTCCTGGGCAGTACTTAAATGTCCAGTTACGGGATTCTTCCTCATTATTCAATACCCAACCTCCATTAGAGCTCCTCCAAGCTAGGGAAAAGACTCCGCAAGTTCAAACTCATCAAGGTAAGTGATTCCTAGTCCGTTTTCATGACTTTTAACATCAAATTCAAATAAAATCCTCTTCCAATTATCTTAAAATTCATAGGAATTGATAGAAAAAAATGTGGGGTTTTGGAAAAATAGTGAAACTTCATTTTTAGCCAAAAACATTCCTAAATAAATTATGTAATTACGATCCTTAGGCTTCGGGTAGTTCATTCCTTCGAAAAATTCCGGAATTTGACCATGAGAGGCCGGGGTGGGAAATTGAGAATTCTTCAAGAATAGTGATTTTATTGGATAACTAGGATAAGTTATCACATTGTACATGCATTGATGTTGTTGTATACCTTTTGACTAATTGCGAGTTCTCGGGTATAGAATTCGGAGNTCCTTAACGTTTTCTTGGTAATGCTTCATATGATTTATTGTAATTCCACCAGTACTACGAAATTATGTTTTGCATCGCATTATTCTTCTGAGGCTTTATTTAAAAGAAATTGTGAAAAATAAGGGAGCGGGTTGTACGCCACGTCGGAATTGAAATGAAATTGTGAAATATATGGGAGCGGGCCGTACGCCACGGCGGATTTGAAATGAAATTGTGAAATATATGGGAGCGGGCCGTACGCCACGGCGGAATTGAAATGAAATTATGAAATATAAGGGAGCGGGACGTACGCCACGGCGGATTTGAAATGAAATTATGAAATATAAGGGAGCGGGCCATAAGCCACGGCGGATTTGAAATGAAATTATGAAATATATGGGACGGGCCGTACGCCACGGCGGATTTGAAATGAAATTATGAAATATAAGGGAGCGGGCCGTACGCCACGATGGATTTGAAATGAAATTATGAAATATATGGGAGCGGGCCGTACGCCACGGCGGATTTGAAATGAAATTGTGAAATATAAGGGAGCGGGCCATACGCCACGGCGGATCAAAGAATTTGTGATTTTTGTTTTCATTCGGTGGTCTTACTTTCGAAAGTGCTTTATGGTTTAAGTTCAGTAACTGTTTGGATTTTCTGTTCTCTGTACGTGTACTT
>ML248844.1:731-10803 GCA_005239495.1 Nicotiana undulata
TTGATTCAGAGATATACATTATAGTTTTAGCAGAGTTAGATTTATTTATTCGTAGATGCTCATGACTATTGACTCCAGTTCTTGGGAGGTGGTTTAGAATATTATGGGGACGCTAAGACTTATTTATATTATTTATGCTATCTTTGCTTGTTGATTATCTAATTGTGAACTGTTATAATTGAACAAAAGCATAGTAAAGTGATGGTCGGCTAGCCTAGTTCCACGATAGGTGCCATCACGGCCTGTTAGGATTTGGGGTCGTGACATTAGAGAATTATAGGTCTTCCTGAAAATTTTGAGTTCACAAATGGGAAGACATGCCAAGGACCCATCAGAAGTAATGGGGCTTTCTCAGAAGAACTGGGAGGAGATGCCAGCAACAATTACAATGATGCTTTGGAACATCATTTATCTAAGGACTAGTTCTCTCAACTGATGCAGTTGATAAATCAAGTCAAACTTTCAGATTCAGGAAGTTCAAACTCATAAGTAAATGCAAATGCAGTTGCTGGTACAATTGTGAAATCTCTGGATCTTGTTTTTCAGTTTTTAATTCCATCACTTGTATAATAGATTCAGGGGCCTCTGAACACATGTGTTTTGATTCAAATGCTTTTATTTCACTTAACCCACTCCCTGTGTCACTACACATTAATCTCCCTGATTCATTTAGGATAACAGTCACTCACATAGGAAGATATCCATTCTTCCTAACTATGTTCTGGAGAGAGTTCTTTATGTACCTACCTTCAGAACAATATGTTATCTGTTAATAGGTTTTGTTCACAATATTTTTGCATCATCTCATTCTCCTCTAATCAATGTCTATTGCAGACCTCTTTAATGAACAGTGCTCAAGTTTTTGGTGAAGCAAGAGAGGGATTATACTTATTGGAACCTACTACTATCAATTCTAGGAATAGTACTAAAGAGAGTGTAGCTACATCTTTTAAGCATAGTGATGTTGTTCAGTTTCATCACCTTTTCTTTTTTCTGCAAATGGGATTTACGATGTGAACCTTTGGCACATTAGATTGGGGCATTTGCCTTTTTCATCAATGAAAAACTTCAGTTTTATCTCTTTTCCTTCTAATTTTTCATGTTTCTGTGATGTTTGTCCTAAAGCTAGACAAACTAGATCCACATTCCCTCTAAGTCAAATCAAAACAAAAAGAGCATTTGAATTAATACATGTTGATGTTTGGGGTCCCTACAAGGTCCCTACGTATAATGGATATAAGTATTTTTTAACTATTGTAGATGATTACATCAAAAGAACTTGGACATTTCTATTGAGCACAAAGAGCAATGCATTTGGGGTTTTTAAAAATTTCTTAGTCATGATTGAAAGGCAGTTGGGGTCAAGGTGCAAAAGCTAAGAACAGACAATGCATTTGAACTTGGGAGAGGCAGTCAAGAATCTGCCTTCCTTTCTTCACAAAGAATTCTTCATCAAACAAGTTGTGTGGCAACCACTCAACAAAATGGAATAGTTGAGAGGAATCACATGCATCTCATGGATATTGCAAGAGCTCTATGGTTTCAATCACACATTCTTATTGCCTATTGGGGAGAATGTGTACTAGCATCTACTTATTTGATTAACTGGTTACCTTCCAAAGCTCTTAAGGGAAAGACACTTTTTTCTGTATTGTTTAACCAACCTACATCCTATGATCAACTCAAGAGTTTTGGTTGTCTATCCTATGTGTCTACCTTGTCTATTGGAAGAAGTAAGTTTGATCCTAGAGCAAGAGCTTGTGTATTTTTGGGTTATCCTCTAGGACAGAAGGGATACAAACTGTTGGAATTAGACACCAGAAAGATTGTTGTATCTAGAGATGTTCACTTTGTTGAGGATAAGTATTCTTTTGCTTCTAATCCTGCTCCCTCTTCTCCAGATTCTATATTTCCCATATCTTTTCAAATGGATATTGCCTACCCTACATCACCACCAATTTCCCCTTCACTAAATACACATCCCTCAATTCCCTCTAGTGAACATCTACCTCATGATCCCAGTTCACCAAGTCTTAGCAGCAGTACCCAGAGTTTTCCCTTTTCTGTAACTCCAGCTAGTTCCCAATCACCTCAGAGTGTTCGTTCATCTAGAAACAATCCCTCATCTAGCCCTCATTCATCTAGGAGCAATTCTCATGACCATTTCTTAACACCACCTGCACCTAGGAGATCTGGTAGAGAAACTCAATGGCCAAGCCATTACAAGGATTACATTTGTAATAAAATCTTTCTCACTCAGTTTACTGATTCTTGTCTAACACAACCTACTAAGCCTAGTGTTTACTCTTTTGGAGATTTGTCAGCACATAATCAACACATCATGAAGTCCATTTTAGAAGTACAAGAGCTTGTTAATTATTCTCAAGCTTCTATGCATCCTGGTTGGAAAAAGGTCATGGACTCAGAAATTGCAGCTCTACAAGAGAACCATACTTGGGATGTGGTACTATAACCAAAAGGAAAGAAAGCATGCCTTGCAAATGGGTTTACAAAGTCAAGCATAAATCAGATGGTTCAATAGAGAGACTCAAGTCTAGATTAGTAGTTAGGGGAGACATACAAAGGGAAGGAATAGATTATACAAACACATTCTCACCAGTGGTCAAAATGACCACTATCAAATGCTTAATGGAAATAGTGGCAAAGAATGACTGGCCAATCTATCAATTAGATGTAAGCAATGCTTTCTTACATGGAGATTTACAAGAGGAAGTCTACATCAAATTTCCTTCTGGAATGCCTTCCCCAATTCCTAACCATGTTTGTCTACTCAGAAAATCTCCATATGGCTTAAAGCAAGCTTCACGGCAGTGGTATGCTCGGCTTGTAGGTGCATTAAGTTTCAAAGGCTATTCTTCCTCTATGAATGACTAATCATTATTCTTTAAACGTACTGGGAATCTAACTTCTATTGTCTCAGTGTATGTCGAAGACGTTCTTATCAGTGGTAATGATTCTTAGGAAATTTTAGCACTTAAATCATTTCTTAGCACAGAGTTCAAAGTTAAAGATTTGGGAAATCTGCATTATTTCGTAGGAATGGAAATTCTCAAGGAAGCGCAAGGAATTATTGTGTGTCAAAGGAAATTTACCTTGAACTTATTGCATGAATTTGATGTCTCGAATTCACCTTGTGTTTCTTCCCCTCTTGAACCATCTTCAAAGTTTAGTGCTGATGAAGGACCTCTGATCTCCAATCCTACTATATTCCGTCATCTTGTTAGGAAGCTAAATTATCTCACTCACACTAGACCAGACTTGTCCTTTGTTGTCCTTAAACTCAGCCAATACATGCAAAGGCCTCGTCTTTCTCATTACATGGCAGCCATTCGAGTTCCAAGATACCTCCGTTCAGATCCCCGACAAGGTATCATTTTGAACTCAGATCCTTTTCTCAAGCTTGTGGCTTTTTGTGATGCCGACTGGGCTTGTTGCCCTGAATCCCGGCGTTCTGTCAGTGGGTTTTACATCGCTCGAGGAAGATCACCCATTTCATGGAAATCCAATAAATATGCTTCAATTTCTTTGTCTTACGCTGAAGCGGAATATCGATCCATGCATAGGGTTGTTGCTGAATTGACATGGCCCACTCGATTACTTGAAGATTTGTCTGTATCTCCATCTTTGCATGTTCTAGTTTTCTCTTATAGCAAATCGGCGATTCATATTGACCGGAATCCAGTATTCCACGAACGGACAAAGCACGTGAAATTAGACTATCATTTTTTTCGGCAACAGTACCTTTCCGGCCTAATTTCACTCTCACACGTTCCTTCCTCCTCACAGCTCGCCGATCTTTTCACCAAATCTCTCTCAGGGCCAGCTCATAACTCTGCTCTTCGCAAGTTGGATGTTACTTCCGTCCTTTCCAACTTGAGAGGAGATGTTGAGATAATGGACTCTGAGATAATGATTTCTCATGGTTCATCTCAGAAGAAGAAGAAGAAGAACGAAGAAGAAAATTCAATGATTTTAGGGTCTGATGAAGAAGAAGATAAAGACCTAAGTCGCCTAAAGAAAAGAGACAAACTTTCAGACCATAAGTCTCACAAACTAAAAGCTTATGGTCGATACAAACCATGTGTGATGGATAAACGGGCTAGACTTTCCTTTTGTCTTGGACTTGTTTTTATACTATGTGGGCCTTCAAATTTCAGTGATTCATCGGCCCAAATTATAGAAGAGCCCAAAAGATACAGACATATATTTACATAGTAGATAGGATTATTCTTTGTAAATATTTCTTTTGTTTGTTACACAACAGTTAGGAGTAGACTAGTAAAATAGTACCACTTGGCAAAGTTTGTTTAGACTAGATTCCATTCTTTTGTATATATATAGATTACATTGTAAAGAGAAATATGCACAGAAAATTTCTACAATTCTCCTACTCTCTTATTTCCGTATAAGTCATGTGTACCGTCTACAAAAAGTAAATAATGAATTTTCTCCTTCAAAGTGGAGCAACTTTGTCCTCTGTTAATAGACTTTTGATATAGTCTTTGCTTTTGATCTCTAACGAAGTTCCACGCTTATACGTAATTTTATATCGTCGTAAAAAACTAGAGGAAATTTGAACCTTATTTCTCAAAGAAATTGAACAAGTAAGGTTCATCAATTTTATGTTGGAGACGATTAACAATAAGGACAAATATGAGCAAATTTTCTAACAACAAGAAAAAAGTGGACCACTAATATAGCGAAAGATAAATTAAACAAGAAAAATAATATTGTATAGGCGCTTTTAAAATAATATATATTTTATACAAAATTATACAAATTTTCTATTCTAATCTTTGTTTACTCATATGGTTGACGTAGAATGTAGAAGAAGTCTTTGAAAGTCATTTAGGCATTGACTAAAGAATTATAGATCACTCCTTTGGTGTTTACGTGGCAGAAATATGAAAGCTCATTGCGTTTAGTCTCATTTTCATTTTAATTTGTTTTGTAAGAAAGAGAGCGATATTTCCAAGTGAACTCTTTGTAGACAGTAAAATTTGATCATTTGTCACAATAATATATCTTAGTGACAAAACTCACTTTAATTAGAAAATATAAAATCTACTTCTATTTTATTTTGATAACAAAACCTATTTAAACATGAATGGAAAATAAATGAAATTGTAAGTAACTTAAAATTAGTAATCTTGGTTTAGTTCCAATAGTATATTCATTCAATCAAAATCTTTAAATTTGAGCATGTCACAAGTAATGCATAGAAAATCATGACATTAGTAATATCAAGGCTTTAATGTATGTTTAGTTAAAGACAAAATTGTCCATAAAGTCCCTTAAAGCTAGAGAATATGAAGGGCATTTTTGTAAGCAACTATTTTTCTTAAAAATTATGCAATGCATTATAAATTTAATACACTACACCAAACAACAAATAAGAAATAATATTTGCACAAGTAATGCTTGCATTACTAACTCATGCATTACTAATTCATGCATTACTAATATACCGTATTCCACACTATTCTTATACACCCTACCAAACGACCCCTAACATCTTTCAAAAAAAAAATAGTCGCAACCAATGCGAAGTTAGGAATTTCTCAAGGGTGTTCAAACTTTATAAAAAAGAAAAAAAAATTCTCTAACAAAGAGTGTTTAATATATGTTATACACCTCTAAAACTTAATATTTTACCTATAAACACAATGTAATTTTTCGTCGAAGGATGGTCTAATCCAACGTAGCTTCGCCCCTGGGCGCAACCAAATCATCCCCTTTATAGTCTGGTCGGAGCCAAAAGTTAAGGAGTCTAATAGCATGTATGGCCAAACTTCTAAAATCTGCTTATTTTGAGAAGTGTTTTTCAAAAAAGTACTTTAGGTGAGAATCGATTTGTGTTTGGATAATTAATTTGAAAAGTACTTTTGAGCAGTAATTAGTGTTTGGCCAAGCTTTTAAAAATTGTTTCTACGTGAATTTTTCGCAAAAGTGTTTTTCAGAAAAGTGCTTTTGGAGATAAACAACATTTTTCTACTTCTCAAAAACCACTTCTGCTTCTGCTTCTCCTCAAAAATATTTTTTTTTCCTTCTAAAAGATTGGTCAAACACCTCAATTTTTTGCCCAAACCACTTTTGACCGAAAAAAATACTTTTGGCCCGAAAAAAATTGGGGGATTTGCATCTATACCTGCTTTTTGGGTCACGTTTTAACTTATACACGCTTTGCAAAAAAAAATGCAAGCGTACCCACTTTTCGCGTAAAACTTCAGCATACGGGCCTCAAGTAGCAAAGGCAATCACGCAAACTTAAGCATTCTAGTAGACGGGCATGAAGTTGTTTGTAATTGTTGAACTTAAGCATTCTACTAACTGAAGCTTTGTTCTCTATTTGCTGTACTTCAGCATGTTTTAGCTGAAATTTTGTCTTGAGTTCAATAGTTTTGTCATAAAGTTTTTTCAAAAACTTCAGCAGAAGATGCTAAAGTTATTTAGTTCATTTGTAAAAACTTCAACACTAAATAAGCTAAAGTTTTGTCCTGAATTTATTAGTTTTGTCAAAGCTTTTTCAAAAACTTCAGCAGAAGAGGCTGAAGTTATTTAGTTCATTTGTAAAAACTTCAGCACTAAATAAGTTGAAGTTTTGTCCTGGATTCATTAGTTTTGTCGCAAAAAAATTTCAAAAACTTCAGCAGAAGATGCTGAAGTTATTTTGTAAAAATTTCAGCACTAAATAAGCTGAAGTTTAGTTCATTCCTGGATCAATCTGAATTCATTGCAAATATAATAAATACAGACAATGAATTATAAATAGATAAAGAAAAGTTCCAAAATACTGTTTCAACAAAAATAACAGTCACTATTAGCAAATCAGCAGTAAAATATACTACAAATTACAAAAATGAAGAGTAAAATAAAGAGTAGAAAGAAAGAAGGAAGAAAAGAGCGCATAGGTAGCAAGAGGCGTCTGAAATTATAAAAATTAGGATATAGGTTAAATAATTTTAAAAATATAAATATAAATTAAATTAAGCGACCAAATAAAATTTCCGATGTAATTTTTGCAAAAAAATTGGTCAAAGAGACTATAAACCGATTACGAGATCATTTTACGAGGTTAAATGGATCGTATTGCCGTTGCATCAACCCGTTTGACAGGCAGCTATCTAAATACGAAATTTCAAAAATTTTATTTTTGCTTTAGAATATTATTATCCTAGCAAAAGTGTAACGTGGCTGAGGAGCCAACCGTTATTGCGTGGGGGACCATACATTAGTCACGAGTCGTCCGCATCTTCCGCATTTGTATGTTATGCGTTTCATGTGGGCTTTAAAAATTATTCTTTTTTAATTTATTCTTGTTTTTTGACGTTATGTTTGGAGTTTGCAAATCTTTTATTTTGGGAAATAGTTGACAAACTTGAACATACATCAATTATACCATGGAGTAACTGTTACCTTTTATCCTTACAAATACCGAATAACTTACTCAATCCGTTTCAATATAGATGATACTTTTCACTTATCAAAAGTTAAATTGTGTGAAGTTTGATTAATATATTAATTGACATGAGAAAAAATTTCGTATAGCTTTTGAATACTTCAATTTTAATTTTAAAATATTGAGTTGAACTAATATAATTTAGTTTTAAAGTATAGTCAAATTGATTCTCGATAAGCAAAATGTGTCTGTAGGCATCCAAATTTTAAGGGATCAAGCCAAACCCTAGATATTATAGAACTCTTGAAATCCTAGGAGTCTATTAGTGTTTCTTGAAGGTTACTCTACCCTAAACCCTAACTCACACCTATATAAAGGGGTACATATTTCCTTGAAAAAGGATCTCAAACAATGGAGATCATCTCGAAAATCCCATAAACCCACGGGATATTCACAAAGAGATCAAGAAGTGGCCTGATAATTTTTGATAATCAAATAATTTAAGAAGATCCACAACATACTTCATGGATATCAAATAAATCCATGAAAGCCCGCATAATCCTACGTTCGAGAAATACGTTGTTACAGCCCTCAAATCACGGAGATAATCAGGAGAGAAGAATCAAGGGAACAAACAGAATTGTACCGGCATAATTTTATCAATAAATTATGTTTCTTCATATTTATATTGTGGTTACAATTTAATTTTGTATCACATATAATTTATTGCAAACAGTGTCATCCAAATTGAAACAGACGAAATATTCATTAAAGCTAGATAAATAAGAAATAATTATTAATAAATTTGAACTTGAAACCTCATAGTTCTCGGTGGTGTTTTTTTGCACTAAAGAAGTGATTGAAAGCCCTTTTAGACGGACAATTTTGAAAAGCTTATTTAGATCACTATTTTTAAAAGGCGTGGTCGTAAAGCGAGACGTTTTACATACGTAAGTCCCATAGATATTTAATTTTTAACAGTTTATAAAATATTATAATTACAGTAGATACTTATAAATAGGTATAATTGCATAAAAACAAAGAGAAAACTATAAATATGTAAATATATATATATATATATATATATATATATATATATATATATATATATATATATATATATATATATATATATATATATATATATATATATGTGTGTGTGTGTGTGTGTGTGTGTGTGTGCGCGCGCGCGCGCAAGAAACTAATCAAAATAATCTATTATACACTACTTATAGAAGCTCAAGTAACTTGAGTCGCAAAGAATAAAGTTTTCTACATGGAGGAACAAAAATGATGACTAACCTGCAATTTGAACTTTAAACTTGCTGCTATGAAGGATAATGGAGTTCTCTTTGTATTTGTAAAAAAAAAATTGAATATTCGTTGCGTTTGCTAGATATTAGCAGACTAGTGGAATAGATAAAGAATTGGGAAAGACCATGAATTGGGGCTTCATCGATAAAAAAAGGTCTTGGCTCTTAAATTTAATACATTTCAATTTCTTTTTAAAGCTTTTGAGTAATTACCAAGCTGAATTTTGAGAAATTGGGTATTATATGAAGGACTTATTCAACAATTATTGCTTTAATTTGAAAAAAATCTTTGTGTTTACGCCTCACTAAAAAACGTGTCTCAAACGCTCGGGCATTACACCCCAGCGTACGCCTCTCGAGACTTTCGCCCCACACCATTACCTCGGAGCATTTTTGGCGCGTCTCGCCCGAAAAACACCTTATATATAGTAAGGTATTTTAAGAAATAGAGAGAACTGTAAAAAGAAATTCCACGAACATAACCATTTCTACTGAAATTTCATGCCAATGAAATTAAAATGTTTTTTCCTCTCATTTGTGAATAAAATAACAATTAACACCCTTCATTTTGACACGTGTTGGTTTAGACTTTTCTAAATGTCATAGAACACTCGTACTGTTACGCGGCGCCTTCCTGAGATTCTTTGAAAGGGCGACGTAAGGCTAAGCAACCGATGTCAGGGTGGTTGCTGTCCGCCAAATGAGGTCCCCGCCACACGCTAGACTAGATTGTCAGTGCCGTGTGGAAAAACAAATGCCAACAATTGAGAGAACAGTAATGAGATTTGAAATGAAAGCTATTACAAAAATGAAGGCAACGCGGTGTCGAGGGGTAGAGACACCAGTACAGAGAATTGCTTGTTAGAAAGTTTTGAATGCTTGATACCACCTAATAATGCTTTAAAAAAATAAACCAACATTACATGAGTAAACTAAACTACGCTAGAGAAACATAATGAAAGTACATGAAATAAAGCTACTCTATATTTACAGAGAAAAGGACTTAGTTTTCTACAAAGGTAGAAACAGGTCCGTTGGCAGCAACTTTGTCTCAGGCATCACGATCTGCGCGCGCGGCATTGTCTGTGCGCGCGGCGCTGTTGGCAGCTGCTTGCGGCTGGGCGCTAGCGAGGGAAATTGGTGGGGCGACAGAGGCACCTGCGCGCTTGTCACTTGGAGAGGCCAAGACCACGGGCCCTCCGTGGCGCTAGGCGTTGGGAGGCTTGCTAGGACTACACGGGGCGCGTCCAAGGGGTCATGGGGCATGGATGTAAAGCCTCCCATGACATTCTCCCCCACCTGAGTTGGCGACGTCCTCGGCGCCTTGCTTCCCAAATAA
>ML248845.1:954-16268 GCA_005239495.1 Nicotiana undulata
GATACCCAATGATTTTCTCCTTCAAGAATCGCCCAAAAAGCTCTCCTCCGCTCAACAATGGTGTAAAAGAGGGTTTAAGTCGCGGAAGGGCTTTTTAATTAACTGCCCAGGTATTTATTCTCTGCGATCGCAGCCTCTCCCCTGCGATCGCACTAACCAATTTCCTAGACCTCCGCAATCGCAGCACTATGCACGCGATCGCACAGTGCAATTGTCAGCCAACCACACGCGCCTATCTTCCTCTATGCGATCGCAGCCTATTCCACGCGATCGCACTGACTTGTCCTCCCTCTACTCTGCGATCGCACCTCCCTTCTTGCGATCGCATAGAACAAATCTGAGCCTGACCATATTAACTCTATGCGATCGCATTTCTTCACCCGCGATCGCAGTGAACAAAATCACTGTGCAGAAAAACCAGAAAACCAGCAATTGTTCTAAGTCCAAATGAGTCCGTTAATCACCCGAAATCAATCCCGAGCCCCTCGGGACCCCAACCAAACTTACCAACATATCCCATAACATCATTCAAACTTATTTGCACTCTAAAAACATCAAAACTAACATCAAAACTCCAAATTCTCATCCAATTCAAGCCTATGATTTCCAAAAACTTCTGAAACTCGCATTTGATCAAAAACCCAACCAAATCATCTCCGAATGACCTGAAATTTTGCGGGCAAGTACAAAATGGCCTAACGAAGCTACAGCAACTCTCAGAATCCCATTCCGACCCTCAGATCAAAATCTCGCCTATCAACCGGAATTCGCCAAAATACTAACTTCGCCAATTCAAGCCTAATTCTACACCGGGCATCCTAAAAATATTCTGAACACACTCCTNCTCTTAGTTGACTTCTCCCATTTTAAGGTTGTTCTTAAGGACTAAGTGACTGAATTCTCATTTAATCATTTCGATTTCAAGCTTATAAACTCTAACACATCAATAATAGAATAATCGGTCTATGATAAGTCAATAACAGCAATTATAATGCAGATTTTACGTAATGACAGACCGGGTCGTTACAAGCATACTAAAAGTATACCTGTAATAACTTTTGCAGATGCCTCTACACTCTGACGATCAAGTGTAGAAAGAAAATGGGGTTGTCCCCCTCTCTGAGTAACTCGATCTGCACCTCTGCCTTCCCCATGCCCAGCCTGATTATGAGAACAACGAGCCTGAGGTGGTGCAACTGCAGTAGCTGTGGAACTAGAAGGACGAGTTGATCCACCACTGAAATTACGTCACAACTTTGGGCAGTTGGCCTTTATATGACCAATGTCTCCACAATGATAGCAACCATGAAACCGGATCTTGCACTTACCTGAATGTTGCCGCTTACATATTCCACAAAGACCTTGTTGGTGTGAATATTGCTCAGCATGACTCTGGCTATGTGAGGATGATGTCCTAAAATTCTGATTCTGGCAAGACTGGTTTCCATAATTCTGAGTACATCTAAAGGAAGATCCATCACCTGGCTGATGACTGGACTGAGTTGGTTTTAATGACTCCTTATTGAAGGAACCCCTACCCCCTCCGCTGGATGTAACATTAAACCTGCTCGTTGTCCGGGCTTTCTTGTTATGCTCTTTTTCTTCTCTCCTTTGTTGTCTGTCTTTTTCTAAGTGCTTGGAGAATCCCACAACAGAGGAGAAAGCAGTCATTCCTACTGCTGTAGCTGATGTCGTATCCTTAATGTGGTAAGCCAAACCGCCAACAAACCTACGAATCTTTGCTTTTTCTATCTTAACCATGTGACGAGCATGCTTAGCTGACCTTATGAATTCCATGTAGTACTCTTACACACTTTTATTCTCTTGCTTGAGCTGTTCGAACTCTGTAGCCTTAGCTTCCCTATCCTCTTCCGGGATAAAGTTAGCCATGAAGGTCTCTTCAATTTTTTCCTAAGTAGGCGGACCATCATTTTCATCTCTTTCCTTTTACCACATCTCTAAGCTGGTAAGTAGCCAGCTCCACAACTTCATCATCAAATGCTTTCATCGCTCGGAGGGCTTTCTTGACACCCTCCAGCCACAACATTGGATCTTCATCAACTATAGAACCATGGAACAATGGAGGACTCAAATTCAAAAATTCATTCACTCTTGAGGACTCGGAATTTTTCTGTCTATTTGATTGAGGTGGAATCGTATCTCTTCTCTCGTTCTGGTTGGCCATGAAGGCTTTAAACATCTCCATAGCGCTGTTGACAGCATTAAACATCTGACCCACCTCTAGAGATATAGATGTCTGGGCTGGAGCTGCTGTTGGGGGCGGTACTGGATCTTGAGGTACTGGATCATCATGCTCCACCCCTTATTCCTTTTCAACACGGGGTACTTGGACCCCCTTTGTGTAATTACCCCTCTTTTTCTGAGTTGAAGCCTTCTTAGTTCTACCTTGATCCACAATAGTAGCAATAGTTTCTTAAGCAGCATCCTGAGTGTTTGTAACGACTCGACCGTTCATTTTCCGTTCTAGGACCCCGTTCCCCTAAATAAGACTTCCAGTAGTTGCTTTTATTGACTAATGACTTGTGGGGATGGGTGGTTCGGGAATTGGAAGAGTTTAGAGCGGTATGAACACTTAGTTCCTTAAGGTTGACCTTTAAAGCCAAGTTTGACTTCGGTCAACATTTTGAGTAAACGACCTTGGAATCGAGATCCGACGGTTCCGGTAGCTTTGTATGATGATTTCGGACTTGGGCATATGTTCGGAACGGGTTTTGGATGACCCGGGAGCGTTTCGACGCCTAATAGCGAAATAAGAGTTTCCTAAAGTTCAAATTGTGGGTTGAAACTTGTTTTTGTGTTATCAAGGTCCAAACGGAATTTCAAGACCGGGAATAGTTCCGTCATGTCATTTATGACTTGCTCGCAAAATTTGGTGTCATTCCAAGTAGTATAGGTAGGTTTGGCGCATTGTTGACGAATTCAAGAACTTAAAGTTCTTAAGTTTGATTCTAGGGGTTTTGAGGTGTGATTTTGCGTTTTTGCGTTGTTTTGGGTGTTCCAAAGGCTCGAGAAAGTCCATATTATGATTTGGGGCTTGTTGGTATATTTGAACGGGGGCTCGGGAGGGCCCAGATGCCGCTCGGGCATCGAACGAAGCTAAACCCCAGCAAAAACAGCTGCTGGTGCACCAGATATGGTGCGACCGCACCTGCGGTGTCCCAGTCGCAGGTGAGAGACCGCTTCCGCGGTCCTTGCCTCACAGGTGCAGCCCTAGGTGAGGCTTCCACTTCTTGCAGGTGCGGGCTCCTCTCCGCAGGTGCGAGCCCAGACGCCCTTGCCCAATTTCGCAGGCGCGAGATTATCCTCGCAGGTGCGAGACCGCAGGTGCGAAAGACCTGTAGGCAGTGAGGTTCTTTAAAACACGGGAATGAACTATTTTACACCATTTTCTTTCCTCCATTGGCGACCTTGAGAGCTTGGAAAAGAGCCAAATGACCTAGCTACTGAAAGGTAAGTGATTTCTACCCTAATGTTAGTTTAGTACATGAATTCCTAGGTAAATTATCATCCTAATTAGTGTAAATCAAGCGTTAGAGTAAAAACCTAGGGCTTCATGAAATTTTGGGAATTACCCACTAACTAGCTATGAAATCATATAAACATCATATATTAATGATCCTTAGGTTATGGGTAAGTGTTTCCTTCGAAAATTTCCGGAATCCGAGCATGTGGGCCCGGGGGTGTATTTTGAGATTTTTCAAAGTAAGTTAAAATAACTAAGTAATGTCACGACCCGAAATCCCACCTTTCAGGCCGTGACTGCGTCTAACGTTGAACCCGCTAGACAAGCCAACGTATACAACATTATTGAATTAATAACACAATGTAACAATGTTTAAAACTATTAACCTTCAAACATTTACTGAAATAACTCGAATTCATTAATGTCCAACCTTTTCCGAAAAACATCCCACACCATTAACTCTCGAATTTTTACTTAATATCCCAAATCACTTCAAACGTTTCACAGCAAAAAAATAATAATATTACCTCAAAAACTCATAATGAAATGATAAGATAACAACAACGAACAATCCCTACACCGGGGTGTCACAACCTCACGGACTATCTAACCCGAGTGCTAAATACAGAGTCTGAAAGGAAATATACAATTGTCTTGGAACTAAGAGAAAAATAAGACACGAATGTAGGAGAGACNAGTAACATGAATAATATAAGGCAGGCGGTAAGTAGACAAGTAAGGGATACAGGAGCAGAAAAAGGGAACAAGTGAAATGAAGCAGTCAAATTGACAGATAGAAGTAAACAAGGGAGGCATCTAGTACGATAGCCCACGAAGCAAGTATAAATATCAGAAAAGTAAACAATGGCACGACATCACCCTTCATGCTTTTACTCTCTTCCTCACAATGAAATATACGATGTATCATGGCACGGCATTAACCTTCGTGCTTATAATAAATATGAATCATGGCACGGCATCACCCTTCGTGCTTTACACTCTTCCTCACTATGCAATGTAATCAAGTATCATGGCACGGCATCACCCTTCGTGCTTTTACTCTCTTCCTCACCAAACAATAACAGAAAAAATGGCAAGGAGTACAGCATAGTGGAAATAAGCAGTTCAAAACACCCGGCAAGGGGGAAACATCAATTAGTAGCTCAAGAAATGCCCGGCAAGGGTCTCAGCTATAACCAATCACCTCAATCACATACTCTACACTTGTATTATCTTTCGTATCAATACTTCTCAAACTCAACAGCCAATACTTTCAATCACGACTAAATTACCAAGTAAAGACAATCTCATAATATGCTAAACATGGAAGAAATACTGCAATTTCTATCAATTAGACTCACGGGCATGCTTGACACACATTGCATAGGTACTCGTCACCTTACCTATTGAACATGATAATCACTTAGCACATAGTAATTAATACCTATTCCCTCACCAAAGTTAGGCAAGACACTTACCTCGGTCCAAAGTAAAGCAATCAACCCTCTAAGACCGTCTTTCCTTTTGAATTCAACTCCGGAACCACAATATCTAAGCATACTTAACTTAAGTGTATCAATAATAATTCAATAGCACCATCCCATAGCCTAAATACACAATTCCTACCATTCTTTCAAAATTTCCAAAATTCGACCCCGGGCCCACGTGGTCTAAACTCGAGGTTCGGACCAAAACCCGTTCCCCAATTACCCCACGAGTTAAAATATACAATTTGTTTCAAGATTCGACCCCAAATTGAGGTTGAATCACCCAATTTTCCCAAAAACCTAATTCTACCCAAAACCCCTAATTTCTACTTGATTTTATGATTTTAGGCCTAGATTTCTAGTAATTATGGAAGGAAAATGGAAGAAATTAATGTTAGAATCACTTACCCAAGTGTTTATGGAGGGAAGTTAGCTTGAGAATCGTCAATGGGGTTTGGAGAGGAGAGAAGGGTGCAAAAATAAGAAATCCGTAATGATATTATGTTTTGGGTATTTTAATAACTGGGCAGAAACTACCCTTCGCGTTCGCGGGCCACTGGCCGCGTTCGCGAAGGGTCAACTATCCTGACCTACGCGTTCGCGAAGACCAGGACGCGTTCGCGTAGGTATGACTCCACAGACCTTAGCGTTCGTGAGCCTATGGCCGCGTTCGCGAAGAACAAAGTTGCCCAGCCCCCAGACCCCAGCCAAACTCTATGCGTTCGCACCCCTGGGGACGCGTTCGCGTAGAGACACTTCCTAGTGCTCCGCGTTCGCGTCTCCCTCTACGCGTTCGCGTAGAGTAAAATCCCAGGACTCAACATTTACCCTTCGCGTTCGCGGGCCCTTGGCCGCGTTCGCGAAGGGTATCACACCAGAAAACTGAAGAAACACCAGATTTTTCCAACTTTTTACACTCCGTTAGCTACCCGAAACTCACCCGAGCCCTCGGGACTCAAAACCAAAAACACACACGACTCCCAAAACACCATACGAACTTGTTCAAGCTTTTAACCACCAAACTATCATCAAAATCATCGAATAAAACCTCAAAACTCCTAGAAATTTCTTAAAACTTTATAAAGCTTAAGTTTACCAATTTTGATCTGAAACACGTCATTTCAAGTCCGTTTTACACCAAATTTCACAGATAAGTCACATAACACATAATTAACCTGTTCCGGGCTCCGAAACCATAATATGGGCCCGGTAACATGGTTTTCACATAATTATTCACTTTCCAAATCCTTTATTATTTTCAGAAAACAATTTTCTTTAAAAATTCATTTCTCGGGCTTGGGACCTCGGAATTCGCTTCCAGGCATACGCCCAAGTCCCATATTTTCTTACGGACCCTCCGGGACTGTCACATCACGGGTCCGGGTCCGTTTACCAAAAATGTTGACCAAAGTCAACTTTATTCAATTCAAAGTTCCATTTTTATCAAATTTTCACATAGAAGCTTCTCGGCTACATGCCCGGGCTGTGCACGCATATCGAGGTGAGATTAACGGAGGCTTTTGGGGCCTCGGAACACAGATTTAGCTAGAATTACTTGGGATGACCTTTTGGGTCATCACAATCAAATAGGGGAATTTCATACTTTTGAGTATAAATTAACTTATTTATGCAACATTTGACTAGTTTCGAGTCCTTGGGAGACGAGTTTGGAGTTTCATGTGCATTCTTGACCCAGAAAGTAGGCTCGGCACGAGGTGAGTCTCCTTTCTAACCTTTTAAGAGGTAATTGTCCCCATAGGTGCTTATAAATGATTGCATGTCCTTATTTGCGGGGGCTACGCACACACGAAGTGACGAGAGTCCGTGCGTAACTACTACTATGCCTTGTCGGGTAGCTTAGGATTCACAAGCATGCTTTATGTGCCGTATTCTGTGATCTTGCATGTTGTCTAAGTAGTTTTATATCCTTGAATTTCACATATGAAGGACTAGGAGGTTATATTTCGACGTTGACATGATTGGATCCTTCCCAGATAGTATGATCCCGGTTAAATTATCCGAAATTCCTGTTAATTATGTATATGTATACGGGAACCCGAGTCGCATGTATGATTCGCGAGCGGGGGTAGCCCTAGTATTATGTTAACCGTGTCGCATATTCGATTCACGAGCGGGGAAGATAGATGTATCTATGGTTCAAGCCGTTCAACCCACAGCAATGCCCTGTAATTGTATTTGTTGATTTTATGTACTGCATTGCATATTTAAATTGGGACTACAGATGAGATTTCAGAAGCTTTTCCCTTGTACTGCATTGCATATTTAAATTGGGACTACGGACGAGATTCTGGGAGCTTTCCCCCTGTACTGCATCGCATATTTGAATTGGGACTACAGACGTAATTAGGGAGCTTTCCCCCTGTACTGCATTGCATGACAAATTCTGAGTTACGGACTGAGTTCCGGTGGTTTTATCATTGAGGGGATATATATATATATATATATATATATATATCCCCTCAATGATAAAACCACCGGAACTCAGTCCGTAACTCAGAATTTGTCATGCAATGCAGTACAGGGGGAAAGCTCCCTAATTACGTCTGTAGTCCCAATTCAAATATGCGATGCAGTACAGGGGGAAAGCTCCCAGAATCTCGTCCGTAGTCCCAATTTAAATATGCAATGCAGTACAAGGGAAAAGCTTCTGAAATCTCATCTGTAGTCCCAATTTAAATATGCAATGCAGTACATAAAATCAACAAATACAATTACAGGGCATTGCTGTGGGTTGAACGGCTTGAACCATAGATACATCTATCTTCCCCGCTCGTGAATCGAATATGCGACACGGTTAACATAATACTAGGGCTACCCCCGCTCGCGAATCATACATGCGACTCGGGTTCCCGTATACATATACATAATTAACAGGAATTTCGGATAATTTAACCGGGATCATACTATCTGGGAAGGATCCAATCATGTCAACGTCGAAATATAACCTCCTAGTCCTTCATATGTGAAATTCAAGGATATAAAACTACTTAGACAACATGCAAGATCACAGAATACGGCACATAAAGCATGCTTGTGAATCCTAAGCTACCCGACAAGGCATAGTAGTAGTNTTTTAAGGATTTCTATTTATAAAAATATATAAATATACACTCAGAGAAAGTATGTTTCAAAGAAGAAATTTCTCTATTCCGAATGATCATATCTTTAAAGCTTTCGAAATAAACTCACGATTTAAAGGTTTTCACTCGAAGTTTTGACCAGCTTTATTGGGTTTATTGGCTAAGGCCTGATGTGAATAAATTGATGTTGTGCTGAGTTGATAGTGCTCTATTGGGTTGTGATTCCCGACATTTGTCTTGCATTCCTTCTATTCTCTTTGTTTATTTCCATTATGGTATCCGTTGATCGTAATTGCTGAATTTCTTCCGTATTATTCTATCGTACCGTTAATTATAGAGAACATTCTTTAGATAGATATTATGTTTCGGTCATTTTTACATTTATGTCTTTTCACCTATTAGACCAGTGGTGTCTTGACTAGTCCTCGACACTACTTCACCGAGGTTAATCTTGATACTTACTGGGCACCGCTGTGGTGTGCTCATACTATACTTCTGCGCATTTTTGTGTGCAGATCCAGGTAATTGTTGTTATTAGCTGCGTGGATCGTTGATGAGGAGACTCAAGGTAAACCTGCAGCTGCGTTCGCAGGCTTCGGAGTCATCTTCTTGTTTATGCCAACTGTACTTATTATTTCTAGACAATTGTATTTAGATTCGGTAGAAAGATTTCATAGAGATTATGACTTGTATTTACCGGGTTTTGGGAAATTGTAAACTCTGTCAAGATTTCTATATCGAGACTGTTATAATTCCTTTATTATTGTTGTTATTCAGTGAAAATGTTAGACTTACCTAGTCCCTAAGACTTGGTGCCATCACGATACCCAACGAAGAGAAATTTGGGTCGTGACATTTAATAATTAATAATATTAAAATTATTAATGTTTCCCTAATTGTACATTCAATTATTTATAAATAGAAAAGTAACTCAAAATCAATCACAACGGTTTAAATCCGTAATAGAGGTATAATTTAAGATTAAAAATAAATAAATTCTATATTTAGTGTGTCATGAATTTTTTATAGATTTGAGGAGTGTTACACGTACCATAGGTTTTCCCATAGTGTAAGACTTGACTAATTTAAACTTGCAAAATCTAGGATCAAGTAGGTAAAATATTCTATAGGAGGTAAAATTTTCTATAGGAGGTAATATATTAAACATAGCATATACCTTTGCTATAGGAGGTAAATTTCGGGCGATGTGCACAAATAGCCATTAAGGGAACTTGTCTTTACTTTAAAGCCAATGTTTAAATGTCTTTATTCTTTAGCCACTAGTTTAATAAACTTTTACCTGACTGGACGAAAATACCCTTCTGCTATAACTTATACCTACGCTTTTATTAACGATCATCAGCAGCAACATAACTAACTTCAGCAACAGCAAAGACTGTGATCGTCAAATTTGCAGAAGCTTCTCTTCCGATTTGAAACCATAGAATTCAACTTTCTCATCCAAAAATCGACATAAATTTACAATAAGTTATGCTTTTGTGTGTTTCTGTTGATTTTTATTTCGTTACTATGAATTGATGCTACGAATTTGATATTTTTTTTTTTGAATTTATGGATTGATGATGTTAAGGACATCGCGTCCTGTGATAATTCGATAAAATTTGAGGACATAATGTTAAGGATTTGGTTTCCCCGTTGCAAATTGAATTGAAAAAGTTAAGTGTCACGAACCAAAGTCCATTAAGGTCGTGATGGCGCCGGACACAACTGTCGGGCAAGCCAACACAAAATTGTTAAATCAAATTCCTATTTTAGTATTTGGAAATCGTTATTTTTTTTTCCATTTCATTACATAACAAGTGAATAATAATTTGTTAAGTAATTACAATAAATTAACAATCCAGGTTAATAAAATAAATCCCAAACATATCCCAGTACCCGATGTCACAAGTGCATGAGCAAATTTCTAAGAATTATATAGATACTACAATACTCGTCCGAAATACAAACTGGACAAGGAATTAAAAATGAAAATACAATACATCTGAGGGAGACTCTTTTAGCTGCGGGTCATCTCCGGATGGTGCAGCTCATCTAAGTCTCCGAGTCAGCCACATCGCTGCGTCAAGCAGAGCCACTGTCTATGAATGTACTTGTGCAATAAAAATGCACAACAAGTGTAGCATGAGTACGAAAATAACGTGTACTTAGTAAGTATCCCGCCTAACCTCGGAGAGGTAGTGACGAGAGGTCGAATTTGACACTTGCTAGAGGTCAATTTATTAAAAATAAAGGGTGACACTAAGCATGAATATCATATGCAATTTAATACGTAATGATAAGGAACAACAACTTCCTTCACATTTAATAATTTAAATATTTATCATTTCAGTTGTCAATTTATAATTTCCAAGCCACTAAACATGTATAAATCACAGAAAAGTACACAACAATTATCATGCGCAAGAAATGCCGAGGGTCGAACGGCGGGACCAAAAATAATAAAATGTGCACTGCCGAAGGGTCGAACGGCTCGAACCATAGATGCATCTATTACCCCGCTCGCGAATCGATCATGCGGCGCGGTCATATGTAAATAATAGAGTTATCCTGCTCGCGAATCATACATGCGACTCAGGTACTCATAGATACACATATTCACACAATAAATTCACATTTTTATCAAGAAAAACAGTTACTCAAGGAAGTGATAAAATTCTCTTTTAATGGACACGAAGGTAGTATTAAAATCTTTTCTGGAAATTCGTTTGCCAAGTTCGATAGGATTTTTAAATATTATAAATTTATCAATAAATTTACAAGAACAACAAATAAAGTATGCTTTTGGGTCCTAGACTACCTGTCACGACCCATTTCAGGAGTCGTGATGGCGCCTGTCGTGGAACGAGGCTAGCCAACCATTTATTTCTAAACTAGGTCCAATTACTAGTGAAATACCATTTTTAATAAGTCTGAAGATAATAAAAATAAGAAACCTGAAGTTGGAACTATTTATGAAAACAAAACTCAAATCCTACAATCCCGGATCCAATGTCACACACATGAGCTTTTAATACATAATATAAATGAAAGAAGAATGACCAACATAGTCTGAAATGTAAATAGCGACAGGTAGAATAGGAAGGAGATGACGAGATCATGGTCGCCAGCTAATACCTCGACAACTCTGATGGAAACTGTCAGCTACTCAATGACCAGATCCGAGTCTCAATGTACCTGGATCTGCACATAAGGTGCAGGGTATAACGTGAGTACACCAACTCAGAAGTAATGAACCCAAACTACGGGTTGAGAGTTAGTGACAGACTAAACCTCCGATGTTTATGAACAACAGTATATAACTTGGACAAGACGGTAATATAATAGAAAAATAAGCAAGATGCACCAAATTATGTATGTAAACTCTACATGCCAACATATGATCGTAAAGAATCAGAAATGATAGGTACACAGTATCCCAACTCACACAAGGAAGTCCACTCAGTACTAGAATTGGCCTCCAGGCCCAAGGAAAGTCCATCCCAGATTATACGTAAACAAAAGTGACGTAGTCACCGAGTACTGAGGAAAAAGGACGGTCCAGCCCTATGGAGAAGATCCATCTCCGGAACATATCACTCGGACAAGATCCATGTCCAGGGACGATCCATCCCTCAATAAATATATCAATTACTTCAGACAAGATCCATGCCCAGGGAAAATCCTTCCCTCAATATCTGTGCGCTCACTAGGGGTGTAAAGACTCCGGAGGGGCTCCTATAAGCCCGAGCGCTATATCAAGCCAACGAAGACATGATTCAAGGATCGCTGCGGTGTGCAGTCCGATCTCATAAATGTCTCAATACCAGGCTCTAGGCCTCACTCAATCAATACCTTCCAGTCTCACTCACAAGGCTCATAAATATAAGAATCATCCCAAAACAATGATAACAGATAAATAAACTAACAATTACTGATACTGAGGCATGAAACATATGCAATAACAGGACTGAGTACATGAAAGCAAATATTCACAGAGAGAGACAACAATAACTGATCATTCCGGTCTGAACATATTGGCGTGAAGCCTTAGAATTTATACTTAACATGATTTCTAATATATTCGAGGTAAATACCACCTTCACAGTACAAGTATCAGCCTGAAATAACCATTAGGTAGTTCCATGGGATGAGCCAGGCCACAATATTCGGTGTACGCCCGCATGCCTGTCACTTGGCACGTGCGTTACCTCAATTAGCATCAAATACCAGATAATTTTGGGTTTCGAACCCTCAGTTCGAAGTTTGGAAACGTTACTTACCTCAAAACCGGCTAAAATACTACTTTGTAGAGCCCTTGCCTCTAAATTCGACCTCCAAGTGCTCCAAATCTATCAACAATCAGATTTTTACCATCATAATACGCAAAGGAATGAAACCCCATCGAAATGCATCACAAATACTCAAAAATCCCGAAATTGGTTAAACTCGACCCCCGTGCCCACATCTCGGAATTCGATAAAATTTAAAAAACTGGAATCCTTATCCTTCCCCGAGTCTACCCATATCAAATTTACCAAAATCCGACCTCAAATGCCCCCTCAAATCATCAAAAGCATTTCCCAACTTTTCTTCCCATTTTTCCCCAATTCCCACTTTGATTCCTCAATTTACATGGTAAAACTCGATACTAATTCGTGAAATTAGACTAAAGGTGATTGAAGAAAACTTACCACAAGATTCCGGCTGAAAATATCTCCAAAAACCTCCTTCTCTCGAGCTCTCTAATGATGTTTTTGAAATATGGCTGAAAACCCTCGTTTTTGAACTTAAACTTTCTGCCTAGTGATTCCTTCTATTCGATCGCGGACGTATAGTCGCGATTGCGATGAGTTACCTTCCACCCGCCATAATTCCTTCACTGCGAACGTGACACTGGGTCTGCGATCACGGACCTATATGGCTCAAATCTACGCGATCGCGGTTGGGTCCACGCGACCGCGTAGAACAAATATTGGATCTCCCTCAGACCTAGGATACTCTACGCGATCGCGGTTGGGTCCACGCGACCGCGTAGAACAAATATTGGATCTCCCTCAGACCTAGGATACTCTACGCGATCGCGATCCAGGACATGCGATCGCGAAGGCTAAGATTCCCACGCACTGCGATCGTGATTGGACTTCTGCGATCGCGAAGAACATTTACTGACCGCCTCCAATTAACTCTACGCGATCGCGGACTTACTCACGCGATCGCAGAGAACAAACACCTGCTGCTATGAAATCGTCAAAAGACTTAGACAAAAATATGCACGTTTGGGCACCCGAAACACACCCGAGGCCCCCGGACCTCAACCAAACCTACCAACCAACCATTATACTTCATTCAAACTTGGTCGAGCCTCGAAAACACATCCCATAACATCCAAATCATCAAATATGCATAGATTCAAGCCTAAGAATTTATGAAATTTCTAAAATCCACACTAGATGCCGAATCACGCCAAAACTCATCCGAATGACCTCAAATTTTGCGCACATATCTAAAATGACATTACGAACCTTCCAATTTCTGGAATTCTATTCGGAACCTGATAGCCTATTTTCCTTTGACGGCCGGAAATCGCAAAAACTAACTTTCGCCAATTCAAGCCTAATTCTACACCAGACATCAAAAAAATATTCCGAACACACTCCTAAGTCCCAAATCACCTAACGAAGTTATACGAGCCATAAAATCTGCATTCCGAGGTCGTTTATCAATAAGTCAACTCTTAGTTGACTTTTCCAACTCTAAAGCTACTTTTAGAAACTAAGTGTCTCAATTTCTTCTATAACCATTCCGAACCCGAGCTAACCAACTCTGACCATCATGAACAGTATAACCCAGCTATGACAAAGCAGAAACAGTAATAATAGTGCATGTTTTACGTAACGACCGCCCGGGTCGTTACATTCTCCCCATCTTAAACAAACGTTTGTCCTCGAACGGGTCTAGAAACATACCCGGAGTCTCAAACAAGTGCGGATATCTACTCCGTATATCCCGCTCGGTGTCCCAAGTACCCTCTCCACTGGCTGACCTCTCCACTAAACCTTCACCGAAGCTATATCCTTGCACCTCAACCTTCTGACCTCGCGAGCCAAAATAGCCACTGGCTCAACCTCATATGACATATCATCCTCGAGCTGAACTGTGCTGAAGTCCAAAACATGGGACGGGTCACCAACATACTTTCGAAGCATCGACACATGGAATACCGGATGAACACTCGACAAGCTGGGTGGCAAGGCAAGTCTATAATCCACCTCTCCAACCTTCTGAAGCACCTCAAAGGACCAATAAACCGGGGACTCAGCTTTCCCCTCTTTCCGAACCTCATAACATTTTTCATGGATGACACCTTCAGTAGTACCTTGTCACCCTACCTATATGCCACATCCCGAACCTTCCGGTCCACATAAATCTTCTGCCTAGATTGGGCCGTGCGAAGTCGCTCCTGAATCAACTTTACCCTCTCCAACGCATCCTGAACCAAGTTTGGGCCTAATAGCCTAGCCTCACTGGGCTCGAACCAACCAACGGGAGATCTACACCTCCTACCCTATAAAGCCTCATACGGCGCCATCTGAATACTATACTGGTAGCTGTTATTATATGCAAACTCCGCCAGTGGCAGAAACTGATTCCATGAACCACAAAAATCAATCACACAGGCACGCAACATGTCCTCTAAAATCTGAATAGTCCGCTCTGACTGCCCATCGGTATGAGGATGAAATGTGGTGTTCAACTATACCTGAGTACCCATACCTCTCTACACGGCCCTCCAAAACTGAGATGTGAACTGAGTACCTCTGTCAGAAATGATAGAACCCGGAACTCCATGCAATCGAACAATCTCCCTGATGTAGATACCAACTAACTTCTCTGAAGTATAAGTAGTACCAACCAGAATGAAGTATGCGGACTTGGTCGGCCGATCCACAATGACCCAAATAGCATCAAAACCCCTCGAAGTCCGTGGAAGCCCAACTACAAAGTCCATAGTGATTCGTTCCCACTTCCACTCAGGAATTTTTAACCTCTGAAGTAATCCACCTGGTCTCTGGTGCTCATACTTGGCCTGCTGGCAGTTGAGACACCAACCCACATACTCAACAATGTCTCTCTTCATCCGCCTCTACCAATACTTGTCACGACCCAAACTGGAGGATGACTAGTACCCGAGCCATATTTGCCGAGCACCAACGTCCATTTTATCTAAAAAAAAATTTA
>ML248846.1:411-15407 GCA_005239495.1 Nicotiana undulata
CGCGGCGTCGCTCCACACGGTGAGCTGTCTTCTTGGCGTTTTCCTGGCAGCACCTATGGAGCCTTCTAGTTTCATTTTGCTCAGTCTTTTGTTCCAGACTGCGGCTTGTATATTTTGTATAAGTATTTCTGCTGTTGTATCTATGTAGCCGCCCGTTGACACTGTGACACTAGTCCTGGCACACATTTGTTGTAGTTATGTTGGTAATTTGGGGGTTGTATATATTGGGCCTAGCTGTGGCTCAGCCTATTTCTACGACCTTAACCCCCTACCGTTGATTATATTCCGCACTTTTATTGCTATAGTTGTACGTTGGCTTGCCTAACCTCGCCGTTAGGCTCCATCACGACCTGGACCGGTTTTGGGTCGTGACAATTATTTTTCTGTTGTGAAACGTTTGAAGTGATTTGGGATGTTCAGTAAAAATTCGAGAGTTAATGGGTGGGATGTTTTTCGGGAAAAGTTGGACATTAATGAATTCGAGTTATTTCAGTAAATGTTTGAAGGTTAATAGTTTTAAATACTGTTACGTTGTGTTATTAAGGCAATAATTGTAGACGCGTGATTTTTGACCCTCCCACATATTTTATACATTTTAGCGTTTAAATATTTTGTCTAGGCCTAATATCTCTTTTCCTTTATCTTAAGCACAAAAATGAAAATTACAAAAATATTTTCACTCTTAATATTTAGTTTTATCTTAGTAGTATATTTAATTAGTTAAGAGTAAGTTTTATTTTATAAACATATTTTTTTTTAGTCTTCCTAGCCCAAAACTAAAATCCAACAAGACTTTGACCCAACCCAATTCCCAAGCCCACTCCCCTTATCCCAATACCCATTAATCTAACTAATACCCTAATCCTCTTCTTCCAAAAAAAAAATCAGAAAAAAAGGGGACACGCTACGGGACTCCTTCTCTCTGAGGAAGCTGCCGCCGCACCTCCCCTACTATGCCATCTCCTTCAACCTCACAGCCACCACCCTCACCCGTCTCCTCTACACACAAAAAACACAGGCAAGAGCTTACACAGAACCTCTCTACAAAGTCGGTCGCCTCTCCCTGAAGACTGCCTCCACTCCCTCACGCCCCTCTGCCGCCTGCAACAACCACATCCGCCGTCGGACCTCCTCTCAACGCCACCACAGCCCAACAACCACCCCCACCATTCGAAGACACGCACCCACGAGAAACAGAAACAAACAAAAACGGGCAGAACAAAAGACGAGTGTGGGAATCGATTGGAGCTTAAAGCCGATTTGGGTTGCCGTTCGAGTGTTCTTACTGACCTGTGGCTCTGTCCGAATTCAATAATCGGCTCTCATTAGAACTGTGTCTATCGTTATTAAGGAAATCCTTGTTTGAACAGGTTCATTCATTCCCTCTGTTATTTACTTATTTATTTGTTTGTTTGATGTTATTATGGTGAATTGAGATCTTGAAAGTGCCATATTAAGAGTTTAATTGTGTTCATGTTCTTGACTGTAATGTTTAGATCTCTGATTTCGTGTGAATCTGCATTTGATAGTAATATGCCGAAATAGTAGCCTTTGCCTTCAATTTCCTGTTCTAACATGGAATTGGCTAGATTTGGACTATATGTCATGAGCCAATTTGATTGGGCTGTAGCAGATTTTGGTGGTTTCGGATGCAATACATTGGGGTAGGCAAATCATAGGTCACATTTTGAGTGCACACTGGTGTGGCTCGACCATCAAACAGTTAACAAATAGATTATCGTGGCTATGGGTACGGTTCCCGTGACATGGTTGTGATACCTAATTTTGAATTAGATTAAAGTAGGAGTATCCTTAGTTTGCTTTAGGAACTAGTTTAATTAATCAACTTATCGCGATTATGTACACGTACGCGTGACATAGTTACGATGCCAAAACAAAATCAAGGTACACGTTCGCGTGACTTTGGCCAAATAATACAAAGGGCTATTAATTGTGTACACGTACGCGTGACATGAGATTTTTTAGCTTATTAAATAAGATGAGTACACGTACGCGTGACTCGCCTCAGAATTTTTAAAAGCGGTGAAGGATAAATACACATAGGCCCTAAAATGAGTAATTAGATTAGATAAGCCAAGTATGAATCATTAAGCGACCGCGCTAGAACCACGGAATTCGGGAGTGCCTAACACCTTCTCCCGGGTAAACATAATTCCTTACCCGGTCTTCTGGTTTCGCAAACTTTAACACAGAGTCAAAACTTCCTCGATTTGGGATTAAAAAATAAACTGGTTACTTGGGACACCATAAATTATCCCAAGTGGCGACTCTAATTAAATAAATAATCCCATTTTCGATTATTGTCACTTTAATTGGAAAAACTCCCTTATCCACTCTCACCGGGGGTGAAAAAGGAGGTGTGACAGCTCTGGCGACTCTGCTGGGGATAAAACCCAGAATCTCTGGTTCACGGTTCAAGAATTCGAGCTTTTTTATGTGTTTTTACTTGGATTCATTGATTGTGATATTATTGTATTTAGTGGGCCTAATGTGCTAATTGCCATTCATTTACCGCTTTAATATTATTTGATATGTATTTAAATTGCTTCTTTACGCCACCCCTCTGAGTCTTCTAAAAAAAATGGTGCACACGTTCGCGTGGCCCGCTTTTCTGTTAGAGGTCGTACCAAATAAGAACGAGGATGGACCAGCAACAAGGCCGGGTTAACTTTCGTGCTCTCGGTACGTTGCCCCCACCTCGGCTCCAGTTGTCCACTCGGGTACCCAGGTCTAGAACACAACCCCAGGTTTAAACCTAGAATAACAAAACCCCATGCCGGATCCTTAATAGGAACGATTATGTGCATCATGTGCATTTGACTTAGGGGACTCAACACAGGGGTTGGGTCCGTCTAGGACAGGTGTCCCCAAAAAATAAAAGACCATTTTGATGCATTTTATGTGCTACATGTTGTATTCTTCGAGGGTAAAAGGCGTCATTTGGCGGACCAATGTTGGTTGAGGGGAAATGAGAAAGAAAGGAGGTTAAGTGTGAAAATGAAGCAATGTTGGTTAAGTGTCAAGAAAAACACCAAAAAAATAAATGAAAATGAAACTAAAAAAAAGATTTTGCACGTTTCCTTCATTTTGTTAAGGAAAATATATAATAAAAAAAAGAGAAAAAGAAAATCCAAAAAGAGTTTACATGTTTTCATCATTTTTCAAAAAAAGAGACAAAATGTGTTTTTACAAGTCATTTATTTATTTTTTCTTTTAAATTCTCTCTCGTATCCAATCGGCCTGAACTACGCAAACCTGATTCTCGTCTTTCGGGGCGCGATACGTAGGCAGCCCACATAGGGTCCGGTATTCTTAGTGAGTCTTAGGTTCTTGGCGTCGTGGGGTCTTAGCCAAATCTTGCAAGTTTAGCCACATTTGGCCACGTAGGCCGTTTTTGCAAAATAGAGCTAGTTTTTTTTCAAAGTGTCTTAATAACATGTCTTAGAGCGCGAAATGTACAACAAGATGTCCTCTCAATTCTAAGGTATATCCATGTTGAATTTGCATGACTAGCCACTTTTACAAAAAATAACCCAATCATGTTTGCATAGCTCAATTGGAAGTATTGTAGTCTCACATGTGTCTTGAATCACTAACTCTATTTGATATTATTCTTCCCATTCAGGTATGGATCTATTTGTTAGAGTTTGAGCATGACAGATTACCCAGGACCATTTTAGTCAAGATCATGCATACAAGAGCTGCTTGAAGAAAGTTTTTATTTTTGAGTCTATTTTATGTTGTCTTTTAATTTTTAGTCTTGTACAGTAGTATCGAGTTTGTCAGTCTAGTTAAGATTGTCGAGTCTTTTTTTATAATATTGCATGTTTTATATTTGAAAAAAAGAGAGTTACAAATGAAAAATCCAAAAAGATTTTTTTTCTTCTTAGTTTATTTGTTCATTACTTTTCTTGAACTACGCTTGGTATGATTCATGCGGAACATGATACGTAGGTAACCTACATAGGGTTCAATCAAATCAATTCATTAAAAAAAATTATCAAAAAAAAAAAGAGAAAAAAAAGAAAAGAAAAGAAAAAGGAAATGAATTTGTGGGACGTGAGGAAAGAGAAAGAAATTAATGATAATTAGAAAGAAAAGAGAGGAAGGAAAATGAGCAAGTCAAGATGTGCTATAAATGAAAGAAAAGAGGAGGCTGAAATGAACAAAATTGGGATGATGCCAAATGACCTTGTGACCCTCGAAGCCATTGATGAACCATTAATTGCTGCTAGGTGCATTACACACAACGTGATGTTTTATCTGATAAATTCCCTAACGCTAACATGTTGGATTTGTTTTTCTCCTATGTGGTATTTTAGTTGTTATCATAACAGAGGGTGGTTGGTTTGTGGTGAGTCATCCGTACAATACAAGGTCAAACAGCGAGGTAGCCATGACTGGAAAAGACTTGGACACATGTGTTGTTGACCCGCCCAAGGGGGTTGTTGAATCAGAATCTGAGTTGAAAGAAGAGATCCTAAAGTTGAAGGGACATATGGCCGAAATATACCAAGCTTGGATTAGTGGGTGTCCTCCGTCATTGTACCCCGCTAACTACTCTGAAAGTTTTGTCACCATTCCGCCATTGTCACAAATCCAGATTCCTACTGCTGCTGATATCTCCCCACAACCTTTTCACACTCCACCCCCCAAAACCACCTCAAATGAGTCAATGAGCCACTTGGTTAAGACAATGTGATTGAAGTGGGTGAGGGTCCCAGTAATTTTGATGTGCAACTCAGTGGATAAGATCTCGAGCTTAGTAATTAGAAAGCACCAAATTTCCTACTTAGGAAGGAATCTTGGCAGTTCATTTTGACATCTTTTCTGCTATCTGGTTATTTTAGGGTTGTAATCCAGATTTTTACTTGTTTGTTTTGATGATTCAAATCCTTCTGTTCTCTTTTGCTTATCTTTAGGAGTCTTGTTAGTTAGTTTTGTGTCTCTGAGTCTGTTATCTAGGTTTGTTTCGGTATTGTTCGAACCCTGTCATCCTTTGGTCAAATGAAATTTTGTTTTTGTTATTTACAATCTCTGTTTAGTTCTTTTCTTGTATATAGTTCTCTTCAGGCCAGTTCTAATGACATGACATGCGTGCGGAGTTTTTAGCCAGATCTTGAAAGCCAATCTAATCATGGAATAATGAAACACGATTTTGAATGTGATAAAGGATGCATTTGAGCAAACGAGTAAAGTTTCACGCATTCTAAGATAACCTAGAGCTTGAATTGAGTGAAACTGAGGCGATTAGTCTGAGAAATCAAGAGGTTGATGAGAGAATACAACAAGGGAGTGTCTCTCAAACAGTTTGTTGTAGATCAGTCAGTGTTGAAATGCATTATTCCACATCAGGCTGAAGCAAAAGGCAAGTTCGCCCCAAATTGGCAAGGGTCATTCATCGTAACGAGAGTGTTGTCCAATGGTACTTTGTATTTAACAGATGTAGAAGGAAAATGTGTATATATGGCTATCAATTCTGATGGAGTCAAAAGATATTATGTGTGATTTCTTTGGTTTAAATTGTGTTTGTTTGTACTTGGCATGTTTTGAAGATTGGAATGACGAAGGCATTTTATCCTGCTATCTAAACACTTTACCCTTTGTTACCCCTTTCAGCCTTATTTATTTCCTTTCATACCCCTCTTTTGGAATCAATAGCAAAGTTCAGAAACACGGACACAAAAGTTAAATAAAGAAGGAAAAGAAAAAAAGAAAAAAAAGAGGAAAAAAAAGGAAAGAAGAAAGAATGAAAAAAGTGAAAAAGAGAGAAAAAGAAAAAGAGAAAGAAGAGAAAAAGAGAAAAGTAACAACAAAAAAGGAAATTCCTATTACATGAACTACGTTCGACCTGATTCCTTTTAAGGATACGTAGGCAGCCTCACAGTTCGGTCCCATCCAAATAAAAATTCAAAATCCCCCAGGCAAAGAAACTGGGGCAGAAGTTGTGGCTATATGAAAGATCTGATTCCAAAAGTTGTAATCGTAAACCCACTTAATTTGTTTTGAGCCTTTATCCTTTCTTTCTAACCCCGTCCAAAAGCCTACATTACGGTCCAAAGAAAGACCTTCCGACCAATATTTTGAGAGTGCCAAGTCAAGCAAGACAGAGGTATGATTCACACCAGGGGCAACACTCCATTCCGTACAAAGGAAAACAAATAAATGAGAGAGTCTTATTGGTGAAAACCTTCACGGGCACCGTAAGGCAATGGTAAGCTGAGAGAAATAAAAAATGAGAGAGTCTTATCGGTGAAAACTTTCACAGGCACCGTAAGGCGATGGTAAGCTGAGAAAAAATCAAAAATGAGAGAGTCTTATCGGTGAAAACCTTCACGGGCACAGTAGGGAGACAATGAGTTGAGAGATGAACAAATGAGAGAGGTTTGTCGGCGAAAACCCTTCAGGGCGCCTCAAACCGAACAAGGTCAGTAGTCAGGCGAAGAGATTGGGTTATCAAGATCCTGGGCACAAGGTATGACAACTGAAAGTTGATTGGTTGAACAGGCTGGGCTGATTAATCCGAAATGCATGTCATGATCATTGGTGCCATCCGCCTCACTGAGATAAGTCTCTTTTTCCTTTTTTCTCCCACAAAAAGTCATCATGTTTCGAATTTTCTTCTTTATTCCTAATTCTCAAAGTCATTGCATTTCATTTCGTTTGGGTTTATTTCTCTAAGGCTCTATCAATGTCAGCCTTGTTTAAGCAAGTAGAGAAGGATTCCAAATCTTACTACCAACTTCCGAAATTGCACAAAGCAAAGTGAGGCCAAAACATACCAGAAAAGCACAATCAAAAATGGAAAATAAGGTGTTAGTGAAAGTTCAAATGTTCGAGTGGTTTGTGAATGTTGTAGAAGATGTAGAGGTTCAAATGAGAAGGACAGAAATGTAAAACAGTGGCTTGAGTGCAGGTCATTCGGGTCTTTCAGGGTCCTGTGGTTGAGATTCAGTCAGAAAGTCAAACAAATACTTGGCCAGTTCAAAGCAGCCAGTTGGAACAAAGCGCGGCAGCGGGAAGGCCATCCTCAGCAGGAATGCCACAAACTAACCACCACATTTTTCAAACTGATAAAGTGTTCTTTGATTGAAACAGGGGCCAGAAATTTTTTCTGATTTGCAGGGACCCTCCATGAGGAAAGCATGATTCAAGGGCAAGGAATTTCGCTCTTTCTACAGAGATCCTCCAGGAAGAGAGCCTGGCTCAGGTAAGTACATTCTAAGTTCTCAGGACCCTCCTGGATAACGTGGATTTGATTTCAAATTTTCAAGGANCAGTTTAAATTCTTACATATTTTGGGTAACGTGATTCAATTAACATTCACAGGTGTGCCCAGGTACCAAACTGGGGCAGAAAGTTTCTTTGTTTGTCTGTTTGTTGTAATCAGACACCCACCTGGAGAACAAGGGAATCCAGTTTCAAGTTGTGGAAATCAGGCGCCCACCTGGAGAACAAGGGAATACAATTCAAGTTTCGGCAATCAGGCGCCCACCTGGAGAACAAGGGAATATAATTCAAGTTTTGGGTAATCAGGCGCCCACCTGGAAAACAAGGGAATGCAGTTCAAGTTTTGGCAATCAGGCACTCACCTGGAGAACAAGGGAATACAGTTCAAGTTTTTGGCAATCAGGCGCCCACCTGGAGAAAAAGGGAATACAGTTCAAGTTTTTGGAAATCAGGCACCCACCTGGAGAACAAGGGAATACAATTCGAGTTGTGGAAATCAGGCACCCACCTGGAGAACAAGGGAATACAATTCAAGTTTTGGCAATCAGGCGCCCACCAGGAGAACAAGGGAATACAATTCTAGTTTTGGCAATCAGGCACCCACCTGGAGAACAAGGGAATACAATTCAAGTTTTGGAAATCATGCGCCCACCTGGAGAACAAGGGAATGCAATTCGAGTTTTGGCAATCAGGCGCCCACTTGGAGAACAAGGGAATACAATTCAAGTTTTGGAAATCAGGCGCCCACCTGGAGAACAAGGGAATACAGTTAAAGTTCTGGCAATCAGGCACCCACCTGGAGAACAAGGGAGTATAATTTCAGGTTGTGGAAATCAGGCGCCCACCTGGAGAACAAGGGAATACAGTTCGAGTTTTGGCAATCAGGCGCCCACTTGGAGAACAAGGGAATACAGTTAAAGTTCTGGAAATCAGGCACCCACCTGGAGAACAAGGGAATACAATTTCAAGTTTTTGGCAATCAGACGTCCACCTGGAGAACAAGGGAGTACAGTTTCAAGTTTTGGAAAGCAGGCGCCCACCTGGAGAACAAGGGAACAAAGTTCGAGTTGCGGAAATCAGGCGACCACCTGAAGAACAAGGGAAGGTGGTCCAAGTCTCGGTGATCAGGCACCCACCTAGAGAACAGGGGAACCCATTTCAGAATTCAATTCGTGTTAGCAACAACATAAGCTCGCCCAAGAATGTGAGTCGACAATACGAGATGATCAACAGAAGTAGTCTCAATCTAGAATAAAAGATAGAAAAAAGAAGAAGTATCCAAGTGCAAAAGCGGAGACAAGATATGGATTGCTCAAGACATGACTGAGTCACAAGCTTTGCATGTCTCGTCGTGTTTCGTCGAAGCCGTGGAAGAATAAATCAGCACCTGCAATTAGCAAGCGCCAAGGTTCAAATTTAAAGTCTGCATGAAGACCATTCAAGACTCAAGATCAAGATTTAGAAGAATTATAGATAGGAATCTTGTAACTCATAGTTGACAGGTTTAGTTAGTCTTTTTCATTTTTGATTTTGATGTAATAACAGGACCTCGGAACGGAACCTCGACGGAACGGCACCTCACTGACACTCCATCTCGGTATCCTCCTCCATCACTCTTCCTACTTCTGAACTACACATGGCCTGATTCCTTTATAGTCAAGGATATGTAGGCAACTCAGATACCAGGGCTCGGTCACATTCTCCTTTCTATTAGTTTTAGGTCTATCTGAATAAGTGTCGGGTCAAAAATAACTTGTCTCGTCGTTCTTTGTCTGAAAACTCTTCATGTTTCCCGTCAAAGAGGGGCAGCTGTAGACGCGTGATTTTTGACCCTCCCAAATATTTTATACATTTTAGCGTTTAAATATTTTGTCTAGGCCTAATATCTCTTTTCCTTTATCTTAAGCAGAAAAATGAAAATTACAAAAATATTTTTACTCTTAATATTTAGTTTTATCTTAGTAGTATATTTAATTAATTAAGAGTAAGTTTTATTTTATAAACACATTTTTTCTTTAGTATTCCTAGCCCAAAACTAAAATCCAACAAGACTTTGACCCAACCCAATTCCCAAGCCCACTCCCCTTAGCCCAATACCCATTAACCTAACTAATACCCTAATCCTCTTCTTCACAAATAAAAAAAAAACTTCAGAAAAAAGGGGGACACGCTACGGGACTCCTTCTCTCTGAGAAAGCTGCCGCCGCACCTCCCCCAAGACGCCATCTCCTTCAACCTCACATCCACCACCCTCACCCGTCTCCTCTACACACAAAAAACACAGGCGAGAGCTTACACAGAACCTCTCTACAAAGTCGTCCGTCTCTCCCTGAAGACTGCCTCCACTCCCTCACGCCTCTCTGCCGCCTGCAACAACCACATCCGTCGTCGGACCTCCTCTCAACGCCACCACAGCCCAACAACCACCCCCACCATTCGAAGACACGCACCCACGAGAAACAAAAACAAACAAAAATGGGCGGAACAAAAGACGAGTATGGGAATCAATTGGAGCTTAAAGCCGATTTGGGTTGCCGTTCGAGTGTTTTTACTGACCTGTGGCTCTGTCCGAATTCAATAATCGGCTCTTATTAGAACTGTGTCTATCGTTATTAAGGAAATCCTTGTTTGAACAGGTTCATTCCTTCCCTCTGTTATTTACTTATTTATTTGTTTGTTTGATGTTATTATGGTGAATTGAGATCTTGAAAGTGCCATATTAAGAGTTTAATTGTGTTCATGTTCTTGACTGTAATGTTTAGATCTCTGATTTCGTGTGAATCTGCATTTGATAGTAATATGCCGAAATAGTAGCCTTTGCCTTCAATTTCCTGTTCTAACATGGAATTGGCTAGATTTGGACTATATGTCATGAGCCAATTTGATTGGGCTGTAGCAGATTTTGGTGGTTTCGGATGCAATACATTGGGGTAGGCAAATCATAGGTCACATTTCAAGTGCACGCTGGTGTGGCTCGACCATCAAACAGTTAACAAATAGATTATCGTGGCTATGGGTACGGTTCCCGTGACATGATTGTGATACCTAATTTTGAATTAGATTAATGTAGGAGTATCCTTAGTTTGCTTTAGGAACTAGTTTAATTAGCCAACTTATCGCGATTATGTACACGTACGCGTGACATAGTTACGATACCAAAATAAAATCAAGGTACACGTTCGCGTGACTTTGGCTAAATAATATAAAGGGCTATTAATTGTGTACATGTACGCGTGACATGAGATTTTTTAGATCATTAAATAAGATGAGTACACGTATGCGTGACTCGCTTCAGAATTTTTAAAAGCGGTAAAGGATAAATACACATAGGCCCTAAAATGAGTAATTAGATTAGATAAGCCAAGTATGAATCATTAAGCGACCGTGCTAGAACCACGGAATCCGAGAGTGCCTAACACCTTCTCCTGAGTTAACAGAATTCCTTACCCGGTCTTCTGGTTTCGCAGACTTTAACACAGAGTCAAAACTTCCTCGATTTGGGATTAAAAAATAAACCGTGACTTGGGACACCATAAATTATCCCAAGTGGCGACTCTGATTAAATAAATAATCCCATTTTCGATTATTGTCACTTTAATTGGAAAAACTCCCTTATCCACTCTCACCGGGGGTGAAAAAGGAGGTGTGACAATAATGTTGTATACGTTGGCTTGTCTAACGGGTTCAACGTTAGACGCAGTCACGACCTGAAAGGTGGGATTTTGGGTCGTGACAAGTTGGTATCAGAGCTCTAGGTTGCTTAGGTTTCACAACTCACGGACAACCTTGGTAGAGTCTGAGGAATCGGTATGGAGACGTCTGTATTTATCCCCCAGAGGCTGCTAAGTTAGGATACTCCTCTTCTTTTCATACTCTGTCGTGCGTAGTATATTTTGGTATACTAATCGAGTTTCTATTCTATTCTCTCGCAGATGGCGAGGACGCGTGCTTCCCTTGGTTCCGCTCAGCAGCCCGACACTCCTGCTACACCTCCTACGAGAGGTCGAGGTCGAGGACGAGGCCGTGCTAGAGGGCGAGGCCGGGGCAGGGCTCAGCCTAGAGCAGCAGCCCCAGTAGAGGACCCTCAGGTCGAGTCTGACGAGGAGGTCCCAGTTCCGGCAGTCCCAGTTGGACCAGCACAGGTCCCAGAGGGGTTCATAGCTACCCCAGTGCTTCAGGACGCTCTTGTCCGTCTGGTAGGACTTATGGAGAGTGTGGCTCAGGCCGGTCTTCTTCCTACAGCTCCAGCCGGATCTCAGGCTGGGGGAGGTACCCAGACTCCTATTATTCATACACCAGAGCAGGTTGCCACTCAGTTTCAGACTCCGGCACCTCAGCCAGCCGGAGTAGCACAGCCAGGTATTGCAGCACCTGTAGCTGAGGGAGCAGCTATGTCAGCAGATGCGTTGTGGAGATTGGACAGATTCACCAAGTTATTCACTGCTACTTTTACTGGTGCACCGTCAGAGGACCCAAAAGATTATATAGACAATTGTCATGAGGTTCTTCAGAACATGGGCATAGTGGAGTCCAATGGAGTTGACTTCGCCACTTTTTGACTATCTGACGCAACCAAGATTTGGTGGAGGGACTACTGTTTAGCCAGGCCAGTTGGGTCTATATCTTTGACTTGGGCTCAGTTCACAGAGGTATTTTTGGGGAAGTTCCTTCCCATTACTCAGCGAGAGGATCTTAGGAGGCAGTTTGAGCGCCTCTAGCAGGGACCTATGTCTGTTACTCAGTACGAGACCAGGTTCATCGCTCTAGCCAGGCATGCATTGATGATACTCCCCACTAATCGGGAGAGAGTTCGGAGGTTCATTGAGGGATTGGCCCAGCCTATACGACTCCAGATAGCCAGGGAGTCGAGTACTGATATTTCATTTCAGGATGTGGCCGATATAGCCAGGAGGGTTGAGATGATTTTGTCACAGGGAGGTGGTCAGGGGGATGACAAGAGGCCCCGTCATTTTGGTAGATTTAGTGGAGCCTCGTCTGGAGGCAGGGATTCTTTCAGTAGGGGACATCCACCCCGACCATTTCAGTCAGCACTTCAGGTATCTCCTCGTGCACTGCCAGTTCATGTTAGCGCACCGCCATCACCTATCAGTGCACAGCCGCTTCAGAGTTACCAAGATAGTTATCAAGGTCGTCAGGGCCAGTTTTCGAGTCATCAGCCACAACAGCAGAGATCTTGTTATAGTTATGGTAGCCCGGGGCACATTGCCAGATATTTCCCCGAGCTTCGAGTGGACCCCACTATCAGGGTTCCCGTGTCGTGGTTCCCATCACAGGTGCACCCTTACCCCCTCATCCAGCTAGAGGTGGTGGTCGGAGTACCAGAGGTGGTGGTCAGGTTCATAGAGGTGGAGCACAGGCCGCAAGGGGTAGAGGCCAGGTTGCAGCATGTAGACCCAGGGATGTTAAGATTGGAGGGGCTCAACCTCGGTGTTATGCTTTTCCTGCTCGTCCTGATGCTGAGGCTTCTGATGCAGTTATTACAGGTACGATTTCAGTTTGAAGCCGAGAGGCTTCGGTGTTGTTTGATCCGGGTTCTACATTCTCCTATGTGTCTTTATATTTTTCCCCTTATTTGAGTATGCCTCATGATTCTCTGAGTACTGTTGTACATGTGTCTACACCGGTGGGCAATTCTATAGTGGTAGATCAAGTCTACCGTGCTTGCGCAGTAGTTATTGGTGGTCTGGAAACTCAGGTTGAACTTTTGCTTCTTGATATGGTTGATTTTGATGTTATATTGGGGATGGACTGGTTATCTCCCTATCATGCTATCTTGGAATGTCATGCCAAGACAGTCACCTTAGCCTTGCCAGGAGTACCTCGTTTAGAGTGGAGGGGGACTCCTAGTCATTTTTCTAGTAGAGTTGTTTCTTATATAAAGGCTCGGCGCATGGTCGCGAAGGGTTGCTTGGCCTATTTGGCCTATGTTCGTGATTCTAGTGTTGAGGTTCCTTCTATCGAGTCCGTGCCCGTGGTTCGCGAATTTCCATAGGTATTCCCCGCTGACCTGCCGGGCATGCCACCCGACAGGGATATTGACTTTTGTTTTGAGTTAGCTGAGGGCACTCGACCCATTTCTATTCCCCCGTATCGTATGGCTCCGCCAGAGCTGAAAGAATTAAAGGAAAAATTGCAGGATTTGTTGGATAAAGGCTTCATTAGGCCTAGTGTTTCTCCTTAGGGCGCTCCAGTGTTGTTCGTGAAGAAGAAAGACGGCTCAATGAGGATGTGTATTGACTACCGGCAGTTGAATAAGGTTACTATCAAGAACAAGTATCCTTTGCCGAGGATTGATGACTTATTTGATCAGCTTCAGGGTGCTACGGTATTCTCTAAGATAGACTTGAGATCTGGTTATCATCAGTTGAGGATCAGGGCATCTGATGTGCCCAAGACGGCTTTTCGCACTCGTTATGGGCATTATGAGTTTTTGGTCATGTCGTTTGGGTTGACTAATGCCCCCGCTGCTTTTATGGAGTTGATGAATCGGGTATTCAGGCCTTATTTGGACTCGTTCGTCATTGTTTTCATTGATGATATTTTGATATACTCTCGCAGCCGAGAGGAGCATGAGCAGCACCTTAGAGTCGTCCTCCAGACTCTGAGGGATAGGCAGTTGAATGCCAAGTTTTCTAAGTGTGAGTTCTAGTTGAGTTCTGTGGCGTTCTTGGGCCACGTTGTATCGGCAGAGGGCATCCAGGTGGATCCGAAGAAAGTTTGGGCAGTTAGAGATTGGCCTAGGCCCACTTCAGCCACAGAGATTCAGAGCTTCTTAGGCCTAGCAAGCTATTATCGCCGGTTTGTGGAGGGGTTTTCATCTATAGAAGCCCCTATGACTAAGTTGACGCAGAAGAGTGCTCAGTTCAAATGGTCGGGGGAGTGTGACGCGAGCTTTCAGAAGCTAAAGACAGCATTGACCACATCACCAGTGTTGGTATTACCCTCAGGTTCAGGTTCTTATATCGTGTATTGTGATGCTTCGCGGGTAGGACTTGGTGCGGTATTGATGCAGGAGGGCAAGGTTATAGCCTACGCATCTCGCCAGTTGAAGATTCATGAGAAGAACTATCCAGTCCATGATCTGGAACTTGCAGCTATTGTTCATGCCTTGAAGATTTGGAGGCACTATTTATATGGGGTACCGTGTGAGGTGTTCACTGACCATAAGAGTTTGCAGTACTTGTTTAAGCAAAAAGAGTTGAATATGAGGCAGAGGAGGTGGTTAGAGTTGCTGAAAGATTATGATATTACCATACTTTATCATCCGGGAAAGGCCAATGTGGTGGCCGATGCTTTGAGCCGGAAGTCAGTCAGTATGGGTAGCTTGGCCTATTTATCAGTTGGAGAGCGACCTTTGGCTTTGGATGTTCAGGCGTTAGCCAACCGATTTGTTAGATTGGAGGTTTCTGATAGTGGCAGTGTGTTGGCCCATACCGTCACTCGTTCTTCATTGTATGATCGTATTCGCGCCATGCAGTATGATGATCGTCACTTGTGTGCTCTTAGAGATGAGGTTCGACACGGACGTTCCAAGCAAGTCACAGTTGATGCTGAGGGAGTTTTGAGATTGCAGGGTCGTATATGTGTTCCTGATGTGGACGACATTCGTGAGTTGATGTTGCAGGAGGTCTATAGTTCCCGGTATTCCATTCATTCGGGCACCGCGAAGATGTACCAAGACTTGCGGTAGCATTATTGGTGGCGTAGAATGAAGAAGGATATTG
>MDKH01139492.1:0-48148 GCA_005239495.1 Nicotiana undulata
TAAGTCATTTCGGTTAATGAGTAAGAGAACAAGAAATATAACTATGAATAGTTTACAAAAGGACACTATGTTTAAGATCAGTTATTGATTGGTGCTTACATGTTCTTATACGTGATGTACTATCTCACATGATTCATTGCTCAGCATGTGTTTTGTTTCATTATGTACAGGACCTTAGTGAGTATGTATTCTACCTCTCGTCACTACTCTTTACGAGTTTAGACGGGATACTCACTGGGTACATATTTGTTTATATGTACTCATGCTGCACTTTCCTTCTTTTCTGCACTTGACTGTGCAGGTACTGAGGCTGGTCCGTCCGGTCGTCCGCCTGTTGATAGATACTGACCGCGGCGTCGCTCCAGACGGTGAGCTGTCTTCTTGGCGTTCCCCTGACAGCACTTATGGAGCCTTCTAGTTTCCTTTTTGCACAGTCTTTTGTTCCAGACTGCGGCTTGTATATTTTGTATATGTATTTTCTATAGTTGAATCTATGTAGCCGTCCGTTGACACTGTGACACTAGTCCTGGCACACCCTTGTTGTAGTTATTGGGGTTGTATATGTATTGGGCCTAGCTGTGGTTCAGCTTGTCCCTACGGCCTTACCCCATGTTGTGATTGTATTCCGCACTTTCATTGTTATTGTTGTTTGTTGGCTTGCCTAACCCCACCGTTAGGCGCCATCACGACCTGGACCGGTTTTGGGTCGTGACAAGAAATCTTAGAATGGAAGAGTAGTTCAGCATCGCTTGTAGTTCTGTTTATTTCTCACCTTAAGGCACAACGAAAGATCGGTAAGGGGTGTCTCACCTATTTGGCTCACATCATTAATCAAGAATCAGAACCACCAGCTCTTCAGTTTATGCCAGTTGTTAGAGAATTTCCAGTAGTTTTCCCAGATGACCTTACCGGACGTCCTCCCTAAAGAATCATAGACTTTGACATTGATCTCATGCCAGGCACTCAGCCCATATATATACCTCCTTATAGGATGGCTACAGCAGAACTTAATGATTTGAGAGAACAGTTGAAAGACCTCCTTGACTAGGGCTTCGTTAGGCCGAGTGTTTCACCATGGGGTGCCCCGATTCTGTTAGTCAAGAAGAAAGATGGGTCTCTCCAAATGTGCGTGGACCATCGGCAGTTGAATAAAGTTACCATTAAGAACAAGTACCCACTGCCAAGAATTGATGATTTATTTGATCAACTTCAGGGTGTAAAGTACTTTTCAAAGATAGACTTGAGGTTGGGGTACCATCAGTTGAGAATCAGAGAAGAGGATATATCTAAAACAGCCTTTAGAACTCGCTACGGGCACTATGAATTTCTAGTAATGTCCTTCGGGTTTACAAATGCTCCAGTTGCATTCATGGACCTCATGAATAGAGTTTTCAAGATATTCCTTGATACCTTTATTATCGGTTTTATAGACGATATTTTGGTATACTCTAAGAGAAAGGATGAGCATGCAGACCACCTCAGGATAGCCTTGCAGACCTTGAAGGAGAATGAGCTTTATGCCAAGTTTTCAAAATGTGAGTTCTGGTTGCAGTCAGTGGCATTCTTAAGACACGTGGTATTTAGTGAAGGCATAAAAGTAGACCCTCAGAAAACAGAAGCAGTCAAGAACTGGCCAAGGCTGACAACGCCAACCAAAATCAGGAGTTTCTTAGGATTAGCTGGCTACTATAGAAGGTTGCTAGAGGGAGTTTCCTCACTTGTAACTCCATTAACTAAGTTGACCCAGAAAGCAGTTAAGTTCCAATGGTCAGACGCTTGTGAGCAGAGTTTTCAAGAGTTGAAGAATAGGTTGACCATTGCACATGTGTTAACCTTGCCGATAGTTTCAGGTGGGTTCACAATTTATTGTGATGCATCCAGAGTTGGTCTGGGTGTTTTCTTCTACAAGATGGAAAAGTTATTGCTTATACTTCTAGGAAGTTAAAGAATCATGAGAAGAAATACCCCACACACGACATGGAGCTTGCAGTAGTGGTGTTTGCATTGAAGATATGGCGACACTACCTATATGGAAAGCATTATGAAGTATTTACAGATCACAAACGCCTCCAATACATTTTCAAACAGAAAGAGTTAAATTTGAGACAGAGAAGGTGGCTCGAGCTATTGAAGGATTTTGACATCAATATCCTTAATCACCCAGGCAAAGCTAATGTGGTAGCAGATGCACTTAGTAGGAAGTCAATGGGTGTCCTGGCCCATCTTGCAGTACAAAAGCCAACATTGGATCGATAAATGCAAAAATTGGCAAATGATAGAATTAGATAGGAGGTATAATTGCTTATGTCTTAGCACAATCCTCTCTTGTTGCGCATGTTAAGGCTAAGCAAGACAAAGATTCGTACTTAGTGAAGTTAAAAGAAGGAGTTAGAAACAAAGAAATCACTACTTTCACTAGGAAATGATAGAGTTCTGAAGTTGAATGATCGATTATGTGTGCCTAATGTAGATAGTCTTAGGAAGGCCATAATGGAAGAAGCTCACAGCTCGAAGTACTTTATCCACCCAGGTTCTACCAAATTGTATCTAGACTTGAAAGAGTTGTATTGGTGGAAAGGCATGAAGAAGCAAGTAGCAGATCATGTGGCCAAATGTTTGAATTACCAGCAAGTCAAAGCCGAGCATCAGAGGCCTGGTGTCCTAGCTCAAGATATAGAGATACCAAAATGGAAATGGGAGATGATTAATATGGATTTTTTAGTAGGGTATGCCTCGGGCATACTGTAAGCATGATTCGATTTGGGTTATTGTAGACCGATTGACAAAGTCCGCGCATTTTCTACCAGTAAAGACGATAGATTCCGCAGAGCAGTATGCGCAGTTGTACATCAAAGAAATAGTCCGATTGCATGGTACTCTAGTTTCAATCATATATGACAGAGGCCCTCAGTTTACGACGCATTTTTGGAAGGCTTTTCAAAAAGAATTAGGTACCAAGGTCAACTTGAGCACTGATTTTCATCCATAGACTGATGGTCAGATAGAAAGGACCATTCAGACTCTCGAAAATATGTTGCGAGCATGTGTTATAATTGGGATGATCACTTGCCACTTATAGAATTTGCTTACAATCATGGGATGATCACTTGACACTTATAAAATTTTCTTACAATAATAGCTATCAGGTCAGCATTGGTATGGCTCCTTATGAAGCGTTGTATGGGCAAAGATGTAGGTCTCCAGTGGGTTAGTTTGAACCAGCATAGGTGTCGTTGATTGGTCCAGAGTTTGTTTGTGAAGCCTTAGAGAAAGTCCAGCTAATCAAAGAAAGACCAAAAGCGGCTCAGAGTCATCAAAAGTCTAATTCTAACAACATGCATCGTGACTTAGATTTCATGGTTTGTGATAAGGTGTTTTTGAAAGTTGCACCAATGAAAAGAGTTATGAGGTTTGGTAAGAAAGATAAACTTAGTCCTAGATTTATCGGACCTTCTGAGATTATAGAAAAGAAGGGAAACATTGCTTATGAGCTAGCATTGCCCCTTGAGTTGTCCTCTGTTCATCCTGTCTTTCATGTGTCTATGCTTAGAAATACATTCATGATGAGTCGCATATAATACATGTCGACGCCATAGAAATTAAATAAGGCTTGACTTATGAAGAGGTACCTATAGAAATTCTCGTTAGGCAAGTAAGAAAGTTGAGAACAAAAGATATAGCATCGGTAAAAGTTTTGTGGAAGAATCATGATTCAAAAGAGGCCACGTGGGAGGTCGAGGAAGATATGAGGAAGAAGTATCCTTGTTTATTTTAGGAACAAGGCATGTGAACCTAGGTTTGGCTTGGCATTAATATTTTATTTATTAAATACAAGTTAGCATGTATTTATGTCCTTGCTAGATAATACTTTGTTGCTGAAGTAATTTAGTTTCTGTCAGAGTACATTTAGTTATTAAATAATTTAGTACAATGTGATAGTACATTTAATTCATTAATGTTATTTACTTTTTTGTTGAAGTGTTGTGCTTTAGATTTTAGTTAGCCATTGTGGTACCTCCTTGTCGGAGTGTGAGTAATTAGTTTATGATATGTGTATGGTGCCTATGAATGGTCTGTTACGGTATATTTGGTTATGATTGGTGTAGTTTTTATTTTAAGCAAATATACCACTAGGTTGATACCTAGTGGTTAATATATAAATATACTCCCAAATTGGGTCCAAAACTTACAAGATGTCCAAAACTACATATAAAATGAAAATAACTACTAGCTACTAGAAATCTAACTTCTAAAGAGCTAACTATTACAGAATCATGAACTGAGTACTTCATCCTCCTGTAGGTGTGTCTGAATTCATAAGCCAATATCAAATACCAAGTAGCACCTATTAAACTCTCACCATGCACCAGGGTATGTAGAACAAAGGCTGCAATGAATTCCAAACACGAACACCATAAAAGTTAGGCAAGCAAACTCATCCAAATGTTGTATCCATACGAGCTCTTCCATATCAAAATGATCAATGTGTGTATCAACTGCTCCCACTCAAAGAGATTTATTGTATTAACACCTTCAGAATGAGTGTGTAAACACGCTAATACCACATATTTTTATAGATATTATATTCAAAGAGAATGATTGGTGTAGTTCCGGTATTTGTGACAGGGATATTTTCTTTTGGATAGTTCGATTTACTGGGAAGACTCTGCCGAGATTTTTGAAAATTTAGGGAGTTAACCAATATTTTGAGTCCCTTCGGAGAGTGAGTAGTTTTAAGAAATCTTAAGAAGTTCAAGGACTTAAGGGATGATTGTTAGCTTAAGAATAAGGCCCTATCAACATTTGAGGACGAATGTTTTTAAGGAGGGAAGATTGTAATACTCCTCAAATCTATAAAAGTTTCAAGACGCGCTAAATATAGAATTCAATTTTTTTCTTTAAATTATACTCCTATTACGGATTTAAACCCTTGTGATTGACTTTTGAGTTACTTTTTTAATTATAAATAATTGGATATACAATTAGGGAAATAAAAATAATTTAATATTATTATTATTAAAAGTGGGTATCATTAATTAGTAGTTAAGTCAAAAAAAAGGAGATTAACCTAAAGCCCATAAAGTGGTTGTTGTAGACAAAGGCTTAAAGCCTTGTAGAAAAAGGATGTATATGCCTTTCAAAAGGCAAAATGTCACGACCCAAAATCCTATTAAAGGTCGATATGGCGCCGGACACCACTGCCAGGAAAGCCAACACTAAGTAGTAAATTAAATTCTCATTTTAGTGCTTCTGAAAACATAAATTTCCTTCAATTTAACTAGTAATAAACATACTTTAAATAATAATATTAACATTTTCAAATTTCAGTACCAAACATCTCATAATCATCCTAGAACCCCGTGTCACAAGTGCATGAGCTTTTACTATGAAGTAAAATAAAATTCAACAACTGTCCAGAATATAAGTTTGGACAGAAAAGAAGATACAAGTACTCGAAAGGAGACTCTGTTGGTTGTGGATTGTCTCAAAGATACAGCTCACCTAAGTCCTTGTATCAATCACGCTGTTGTACCCACAAGGCCACTATCCGTACATGTACATGTACATAAAAAGGTACATCAAGTATAGTACGAGTACAAACACAATGTGTACCCAGTAAGTATCCCGTCTAACCTCGAAGAGGTAGTGACGAGAGGTCGACTTCGACACACACTAGTGGTCAAATTAATGTAATTAAATGTGACTCTAAGCATGGATGTCATAATTAAATAACAGATAACAACAGGAAGGAACAGCTTCTTTCATAATTATAATTTCAGTTTCCGGCATTTCAGTTAACAACTTATATCTCAAGGCATTTAAGCAGTTCAAATCACACAAAGTACCAAGCAAATAGCATGCGCAATTAATGCCGAGGTCGTACGACCCGATCCAACAAAATAATAAAATGTGCACTGTTGGAGGGTCGAACGGTGTGAACCATAGATGCATCTATTACCGCGCTCATGAATCATACGTGCGACGCGGTCAAATAAAAATAATAGAGTTACCCCGCTCGCGAATCATACATGCGACGCAGGTACTCATATATACACACATTCAAACAGTCAATCCAGACTTCATCAGGAAAACAATTACCCAAGTAAATGACAATTTCTCTTTTAATGGTTAAGAAGATGGTGTTTAATCTTTTTAGAAATTTATTTGCCAAATTCGATATGAATTAAGCATTTTAAATTTATCAGTAAAATTACAAGTACGGAAAGTAAAGCATGATTTTGGGTCCTAGACTACCCGGACATAAGAATAATAGTAGCTACGCACTGACTCTCGTCACCTCGTGCATACGTAGCCCCCACAAATAGTAGCACATAATTCCCTCTTACAAGGTTAGAAAGGAGACTTACCTCGCTCCGAAGTTCCATAACCGGCTTTCAAGCCCTTCCGATGACTCAAATTGATGCACAATGCCCCAAAACTAGCCAATAATTATGCAACCCATTAATATATTCTCAAATACCTATTCCAATTTATCACAATTCCTAACCCAGATCAAAAAGTTGAAAAAAATTACTCTCGGGCCCACGTGCCCAGATTCCGAAATTCTTCGAAGATAAACTTTACCCATAACCTTACGAACTCAAATATATAATTTACTCCAGATTTCATGTCCAAAATCGTGGTCGAAATCTGAAAATACCAATTCAAGGTTTTACTTCAAAATCCCATAGTTTCTACAAATTTTCATGACTAAATCTATATATAAACCTTGTATTTAACTCAAAACTAGTGGAAACCACTTACCTCATGCTTGGTGATGAAAATAGCACTCCAAATTTCTCCAAAATCGACTCATATGGAAGAAATGGGGTTGAAATGAGCCCAGCCCCCGTCTTTTTAAGAGACACTACCCAGCGATTCTTCGCACCAGCGGTCCGCCTGCCGCTTCGGCGGCTTCGCACTTGCGGAAATTTCCATCGCAGGTGCGGTCTCAACTAAACTCAACCACGTCCGCTTCTGCGGAGCCCGGACCGCTTATGTGGTATCGCTTCTGCGGGAGCTGCGTTGCACCTGCGCCCCCAGCCAATTCCAGTCTATTCCTGCTTCTGCGACACCAAGGTCGCTTCTGCGACACCAAGGTCGCTTCTGCGGCTCCGCACCTGTGGCCAAAACCCCGCAGTTGCAGTTACACCAGATACCAGCTGCTTCAATTCTTCTTCAAATCTCTGAATTCGATCTGTTAACCACCCGAAATCCGCCCGGGGCCCGAAATCCACTCGGGGCCCCCGGGAGCCCGTCCATTCATACCAACCAACTCCAAAACATAATGCGGACCTGCTCGAGGCCTCAAATCACACCAAACAACGCTAATACCACGAATTGCACTACAGGTCAAGCTTTATGAACTTTAGAACTTCAAACTTCCTCATTTGGTCGAAACCTATCAAATCACCCTCGATTGACCTCAAAATTTGCACACAAGTTGCATTTGACATTACGGACCTACTCCAAGTTTCGGAATCCGACCTCGATATCAAAAGGCCTACTTCCGGTCAACTCTTCAAAAACCTTCAAATTTCTAACTTTAGCCAAATGACTCCAAAATGACCTACGGACCTCCTAATTTACTTCTGATCGCGCTCCCACTACCAGAATCACCATACGGAGCTATTCCCAGGGTCGGAATCCCAAACGGACATTGACAGCACTGAAATGCACCTCAACTCATACTTATGAAATTCTTCCAAAGGCTAACTTCCACAATAGGCGCCGAAATTCTCCCGAACAATCCAAAACCCGATCTGGACATACGGCCAAGTCCAAAATCATCATACGAACCTCTTGGAACCTTCAAATTCCAATTATGAGGTCTTTTACCCAAAAATCCGATCTTAGTAAATTTTCCAACCTAAAGCTTCCGAAATGAGAATTTTCTCTCTAAACCAACTCCGAACTTCCCGAAACTCAATTCCGATCACGCGTACAAGTCATAATACCTGAGGTGAAGCTGCTCATGGCCTCAAACCGCCGAAGAACGTGGTAGATCTCAAAATGAGTGATCGGGTCGTTACATTCTCTCCCACTTAAACATATGTTCGTCCTCGAACGTGCTAAGAACTGCGCTGGAGTTTTCTGAAATCACTGTTTCATACCTCGTCACCTACCTGTGCTACCAAAACTCAGTTGAGCACCTTAGCTCGATCCATTCTGAAGATATCCTCTTTCATTTAGGCAAAAGCCTTAGAGCCCAGTTCCAATGTCCGAAATTCTCCGCCAAGCCTATTTCTAACATACGAACACCGTATCAATCACCACACGATGTACCAGAACATGGTTGCATACCTTTGCTGAATCCACACCTTGCGCCACTTCATTAACATGGCCATAATAACATTCTTTGATCATAATAGCCGAAATTCCATGAATCTGATGCTCCCAATGCATCTCATGACCTATATACATCTTGCCCCAACCTTTGCATGACCTCCACGACGAAATAGATGTGTAGAATCTCATAACAAATTGCCGAGTCAACAAATCATTGAGTCCATACTCCTGACGAAACCATAACCTCGTTCTGAACCAATAATGGTGTTTGCTCTTTAATATACTCCATATAATCTGATTGCACTGATCCTAGATCCAATAATCTTGTCTCATCCGTACGAACTGCTCAGGTAGTAAGCCACCTCAGACATGACCAAAAGTCTCATATGATGCCACAACATGCCAATAGGCTACAAACGCGAACGTGATACATAAGGAAAACGAACTCTGGAAGGGACTACTCAACTCACGCACTATTATGAACTTTCCTCAGAAAATGGGAAACAAAACACACAAAAATAGAATATAGAAAATCGTACTCAACATCACATTGTTACGGCGTGCAACCCGATCCAAATAACATACCCGTGGCGGCGTGCCACCCGGTCCACACATAAAATTCACATAAGAAAATACACACCGAGCTAAATTGCTCATTATTACAAAATACTAAATATCGGTCACAAGCAACGTTGAGTGCACAAGTACCAACCCTGGGGAGACATATGGCGCCATAAGCTACAAAACTCAAGCACAACTGAGGTGCAATATATGATCTGAATCTCAAGAGCCATCCTGCTCACATAACATCATCGCTATGCGGAACCTCAACACATATGAAATTTATCAAGCCGTTTCACAACTCACATGGCACAATATAGCTTACATGAAATAGCCGACAATGAAACGACATCCAAAGTCCGAATACTCCTCCATGAGGGACGCTATGCTGAAATGAACCCATATGGCCTGATATCGAGCCTATATTCATATTTAAATCCATTCACAGACCTCAAGCCGATTTTGATCACACCGTTCTAGGCTAATAACCTTTCAAGGGTTCATAATAACCCCATTTTTTCCATAACACACAATAACAACCATCATAACCGGAACAAACTTCCACAGTACGCAACCAAATGAACTGAATTCCCTCCAAGCATAAATTCTCAAATAAGCGATATTACCACATTCTTCATACTTGGTTTAAATCTTCAATCAATCGAGTGACAAAAATTTCACACTTGTACAATCTTCCCGTGAGATATGCTTCAACGACCTTCCGCACAAGGTAACAAGTCTGCACATTCATACCGCGGACCGCACTAAAGCTGTAAAGCAATTCAAGAATCCATACATCAGTGCACAAGGCCTCTTACACACGAGATCGACCTTAGGTGACGCCGAACACAATACCATCTTACTTTAAACATCTAAATCCTTTCCCTGATCATCCGAGCTCATGACATCCTTATCAACACCGAATCCGCAATTCTTGAATCCTCAACTTTCGAATCCCATGCTACTTGATGCACTAAATCACCCCAATGCACAAGAGTACAAGAATTTCATCATAGCTCCCGAACCACTAATAGGGCAAACACTTCATCATATAAAATCTTCCTACTTAACTCATTCCAAGAGAGCCGTAGAAACACGCGAGTGGATCCTCATACCCTCATAACCGCAGAACATGCAAATTCTCAAGTAGTGGTCTAAACCACCATAATCCTTCCACGATCCGCATACACATAACAGGCCTTAATACTTGAATACTCCCTAATATAACCAATTATGGAGGCGGTCAAGCCTCGCACGTACCGCCACAAATCACATGCATGATTTAATCACGCTAGAGGTACTGATCATTGCCACAATCATGCCAATTCAACCATGGCTAACATACCTGACTTTTTCTAACTTATCCTTAACTTGACTTAGAAATAATGACAACTCCAGTCAACACATAACAACTCAATTCGCACTCATCCTGAGTGACCCCATTCCACGAGACCACATTGTCTCCAAACCCATGAACCATTCCATGCCCTCCTTACACGCACATTCGCATCTTCAACTGGTACACCCATTTTGATAATTCCTCTACGAATTCGAAGTCATTTTGATAATTCCAAATGCTACTCTGCAAGTCGAGAATATCATAGAACATTTTGTGCCTCTGATCAATAATTGTTGCAAAAGCTCGATTCTTAACCATACCGAGGGCTTGAGATCCTTAAACACCGAATTTTGAACCTTCGAATTCACTAGGACCTTTGTTGAGAGTCACCCACTCTGGATTGGCCCTGGATATAGTCAACTCCAAAACTTTGATGGCACATGAACACCCATCTCAATGAACCACCTGACTGCATCACTTCCCTTATAAATCACTTTTGTACGAAGTATAAGCCCTCAATCTTCCCAAAGTCTTAACATGAGTCAATAAGGCCAATTATAGTGCACATTTATCAAATCTTTTGCTCAAATTACCGTTCATATTCTTTTCCCTTAGCTGCAATAACTCACCAATATGACAATAACAAGAATTTCACCAGTAGATAACCATGCAACCCAATCGTAGGCGGTGGGACTCTCCCACTTAGCTTGAAGCTAATATTACACAACTCTGGAACCCACCAAGATTCTTTATTCATGGTTGACATGATCTTGCACAACCAACTCGCCAAATTCCTCTAAATCCTTCGGTTTGACCTTTCATGAACAATCAGAGTCACTAACCACATTCACATATTCGACCTTTTACCGGATAGCCGGTAGAATCCTTCGTAGAAGCTTCGTCAACGCCACGCGACCGCTAGCCTGCTCACATGAGATAACCCACCTGTGGAAATTTACATGCAGACATCTCCCAACGTCGTTGCACGGGGTACAATCACTACGACATCAATAACCCATCTTGAAACCCGTGTGTATTCACCAATTGTACTAGTCTGTTCACTTCTTATGGACATCAACTAAATGTGCGACAATATCTTCCAATTTAAAGTTGTATTGCATCCTTCTTCATATCAAGAAACTCATTTCTGCTGCATCCAATCTCCCGCCGTATAATAGCCAATATTTCAAATTAAGCCTGTGGACCCAATAACCGTCCACTAAAATTCCCAAATCACTCTAAATTTTTCCTCAAGGTATGCAACTATCCTACCACATAACCCATATGCCACGCTGCCACTCTCCCGCTTTGGTCAAACTCACTCCTTTAAGCAACTACTCGACTTTCGCTTCTTACACCTAGCCTTCTAGAAATTTAACCATCGCCTGACACTTCCCACATGTCCTTCCTCATCCTTTGCTACCCAGTTGTTTCCTTAGATCAATATCTATCTCTGTAGCACTTGAACCGATAGATTGCTACTAACTTCAACGCCTTCCGAAGATCCTCCTTCTCGAGCCTTCAGCAATAGAAATACCCATTCAATACTGGACCACTGCACCCCGCGATCTCTGACAGTCGTTTCTCCAATACTATCTGACAATATCCTACCCCAAAGGCGAATTGTAGAAGATCATAACACCGGCGAACTTAACACATTCAATCGAGGACGATGACACCACGTCGCAGATGAAAATTCCACCACACTTTGAAAACACCAAGTATCTTACTCCATCAACCCAACCTGAACACTCATAGTCCGGATGTCTTCCCTCCATCGGAAATAAAATACTGAATCTCTAAATCTTGCACTAAGTAAACATCCTTCCAAGTCATTTACTGCTTCAATTCATAGACAAGCATCCTACCATTACACCACACTGTCAATAGCAAGGCATGAATCGTCGTAACAATCAATGCCAAATCTCAAAACTCTAGGTAATACTGATACTGATTTGAAACGATAGAACGACCTTCCGCAAGGCAACGACAATGGCTCAATCAAATACGCAGGGAGAAACATCTTGCACCACATCTGTAGTACTATTACAATTCTTCAACCCCCGATTTATAACAAGCGCTTCATATCGCATAAGATTGAATGGAAAGGAAATGAAGGCATAAGCCTTGAAGGAGTCAAACTGCACGATGAGGAATCAAGAAGGGAAGTGCTCCTAACAGCTCTGTAGCCTTTCGAAAATAAGTACAGACGTCTCCGTACCAATCCGCAAGACTCTACTAGACTTGCTCATGACTCGTGAGACCTAAGGGAACCTAGTGCTCTAATACCATATTGTCACGACCCAAAATCCTATAAAAGGTCGAGATGGCGCAGGACACCACTGTCAGGCAAGCCAACACTAAGTAGTAAATTAAATTCTCATTTTAGTGCTTCTGAAAACATAAATTTCCTTCAATTTAACTAGTAATAAACAGACTTTAAGAAATAATATTAATGTTTTCAAATTTCAGTACTAAACATCCCATAATCATCCTAGAACCTAGAACCCGGTGTCACAAGTGCATGAGCTTTTACTAGGAAATAAAATAAAATACAACAACTGTCCAGAATATAAGTTTGGACAGAAAAGAAGATACAAGTACTCGGAATTGAGTTTCGGGAAGTTCGAAGCTCGGCGGTGTCACAAGTGTCGTGTCTCGCTGCTTGAAGTCGCGAGGTGAATTTGGCACATATACAAATTTAAAAACAAAAGTAGGCATCTGCTAAAATGAAGGAATATTTGATAGGAAACACTACTTGAATGAAGATACCAAATATTCAACAAGAACCCGCTAAGTGCATGGATTTTGATAGCAACATCCGAGTCAAGGCATAAAAAAGGAAGCCGATTAAAAGGGTTTAACAATGCTAAAGAAATTTCACAACCAATCAACCTACAAGTACTTTCTGGGAAGGATGACAGCAGACGCAGGCCACATTTCAAGACGATAAAGTAGACTAAATATTGAAAGAAAGAAAGTTTCTACCATTCATATATGCTAACCCCCTATCGCATAGCAGAAATTTTAAGGACACAAAGACTATATCATAGAGTAAAATGACAAGTACTCTCGGAACTCTGGATTCTTACACTTCATTCAGATTTTGAGCTGGAAAGATGCGAAGGTATTAACAAGACATTGTAAGACATAGTTCGTACACAGCGAGACATGTTTCTTTATGACACCTTTTTGTTATCAGAGCGTGACAATGTACGATCCAGTGATTGCAATTGAGAACGAAGATTTTGGTTTTCCTCAAGTAAGCGGTCATATTCAAGAAGAAATCCTTCTGACTGCTTTTTTAGAGCAACTGCATTGGCTTCAGCACCGCTTGCTTCTTTGGCCTTCTCCTGCAGTTCTGACTCCAGCTGTTTAATTTTTCCACGCAATGCACTTGCCTCTTCCTCCAAAGTTTTGATCTCCTCAGAAGCTCCAGTTTTTCCATCCTCAAAGGTTCTGTTTTGCTTTTTCACAGCTTCCATAGTCTTCCTTCTCATGCTAAGTTCTCTTATATAATGGTGTAGTCTATCGATCATGAAAGCAAGGAAGAGGGAGAATCCTGCATAAAAAAGTAATTGTGAAATCCAGAAATGGAAGGACACCAGAAGGAACTGGGAACAGAAGACTGAGAGATTAAGTTCAAGTCAGATGCTTTTCTCTGACACAAGAAAGAAGCTAAAAGGTTATACTTTTAAACATGCTATACAACTGCAGCATTAATCCTTAAACAGTGAAATTCTCTAATAAAATAACTTCCAGTTTATTATAAGACCAGCCTGCAGAGAAACCTCAAAAGGAAAAGATATCAAGTTCATTGCAAGCGAGAAAGTACTTCTGAACATTTTCAAGTGCTTATCAATACACATGTATATATACTTGGCATTACTATGTGCGGGAAAAAGAGAATCTGTATCACAGCTCCTTTCACTTCTCATATCGGTAAAAGTGCAAGCATAGCCATCATTAATAACATTTATGCACCATTTTATAAGACGATTTGAAAAGAATCAATAGTTTGGACAAAACTACGTCCATGCAGATTATTCTAATTTTCCATCTTTGATCCATGAAAATTTCCCTCCTGATTCTCTTTTTTTTTTTTGATAACCAATAAATCCACGAGTAACCAGTGGCACGCGGTTTGAAACTCGGTGGACAATGGACCCTCCCCTCTACCCTTCTACAGTTAAGCAACAAGCTTTTGTTTGACACATGGTTCAAACCCCTTACCTGCACCTAACACACACATAACGCTCTTACCACTACACCAAATCCCTATGAGCCCATTTCCCTTAAGATTCTTCCTAGCCTTAACTTTTTCTTCCTTTTGATTGAAAACTTTGAAACTAAACAAAGGGAAGATCAAGGAAGACTTTTACTTTGATGGTAAAAGTAGTTCATCTAGACAGTAAAAGCACAAATGTGATTTCACAGATGCAAGTCTCAGAACTAACCCTACAATGCCCTGGGCTCTAATAACCTGGCAAAACCCCTAACGAAACATCTCAACTGAAGCAAAACTCTAGCTTAGGAATAGACAGCCCCGAAATACCAAAACCAGAGCATGACACAGTTGAACGTGTACTTTTTCCTTCCATTTAATCATAGTCGAATAATCAGTTGATTTAAACAACAGAAGGCAGAGTACTGTTAAAACATAAAAGTTGGTTAAATTTGTGGTTGTGGACTTATATGGTCATTGCACATATCGAGCAGTTGCTAAATGAAAGCATTAAAGACATTGTACTAATGAAAACTAAGTTTTTAATCAGAAACATCCTCCACAATTGGGCATGTCTTTGTGAAAAATTAGTAAAACAAATCATTGTATACAAACGTTTAAGATGTTAAAGAAGACTCTTAGACGTGTAAGCAAAATATACACAAAGTACCAAAATTATCCTTACGGGGTGGTGAGAGTTCCACATATCTTTTCATTTTCTCTCTCCTTATAAAAGAATAAACTTTTATCTTTCTCAAGAAAATAAAAGAATGACCTTCTATGTCTAGTGGGTCCAACAAATCATGTTATTAATAGTAAAATGGTAATGATCAGCTTAAATTATTTCTAAAAAGAGAAAGATGTCGTTCTATTTCGGGACAAACTAAAAAGAAAAGTATGTCACATAAAATGGGACAAATGACAATGTGCACCGGAGGCTGGAGTCTCCCAAACCTCTCCAATCTACGGAGCTCATCCTCAGGCATAGCAGGAACCACATAGTCCTCAGCAGCTGCAATCGGCTGGGCTGGTGGTGCCCCCGGTGTCTGGAGTCCCTGAACAACCTGCTTGGGTGTGCGGGCGACGGGAGTCTGAGTGCCTCCCCCGGCCTGAGAAGTGGCTGCGGCATCGAAATAGAGAGATGGCACAGGTGGAGAAAACCATGCATAACTTTGCAAAGAGTGACTGTATAAGTCAGGATCTCCACACCCCCTCCCCAAACCCCAAAAAAACTGCAATAGGGTTTAGCAAAATAGATGAGGTTTCATCCCTTTGTAAGAGCACTAAAGCTATGCGTTCTAAATAGTTTTTCTAATACCATTATGCATAAAGAAGTGACAATCAAATGTAAAACCTGATGTTATAGAAGAGGATAATAAAGACAAAATTCTTGTGCAAAAAGAAGTGTAGCACGAGCATTTAAGCTTTTTAGCATGCCCACGCAACTGTTGGTGTGTACATAGTAATGAACTACTGTGTTAAGTATGTCATTTGTCAAAAAGGAATAAAACAGTGTTTAGAGAAAACGGAATAAAATCATTGTCATATAATAAGGTTAAAACTTTAATTCAACGCTTTAAGCTAACCAATTGAAAAGGTCAACCTCATTCAGATCAATATAAGCTTTGTCGTGAATAAATAAACCAAAAAAGCTCTAATTCTAAGTCAACCACTGATGTTTACTCAAATTTCAGAGGCAACAAATATATATGTAACCAATAATTCAAATCAATGAGTTAAGAACTTGCACGGATAAGTAAGGAGAACCACTTTGCAGTTTATAAATGTAACAATTCAGACAACAATGCAGCACAACAGATATAACAGAAAATAAAAAGAAAAAGAAAAGAATCTTACAAGAGGCAATTGAATTTTTAAAAACAGAAGATGAGGAAGGTTTATTGTACAGGTTGATGCACTTCTACATACATGTGCGTGTATATTAAATATATATGTATGTAATGTATATAGTTTGAGTCTGAGATAGCAGTTCACATGCACCCACTGCTTGTATGTTGGATAATCGATCCAGCATACCGACAGTGGGTGCACGTGCGTTATTAAAAGCCATTGTTTCGTCACATAAAGTGATGAAGCGGTGTGAAGCGAGGTGTTATGCTTCATGGGTGAAGCCTTACGCATTAGAGAAGTGTATGCTTCCAAAAATGACAAACCTAAACTGAACTAATGAAGTTAAGTTTACTGAAATAGTGTACTTGGTAATATTACAATAAAGAAATCAAGAATGGGATAAATTGGATAAATATACAGACCCCAGATATTGACTACACTTGAAAAGGTCTTATCGATAAAATTTTCATTTATTCTGTGATCTAGGCATCCAAAAAGTGATCCCGACAAGAAGTAGTTGGTTCTCTGAATCTCAACTTTGAGGAGTTCGATTAATATGGGAATTATTGCATTTTGGATGTTGAAATTGATTATTTCATTTGTAATTTAATTATTACAGCACAAAACTTATATGTTTATGGTACTTTTAATTTTCTATAAATTGTATGCACTTACTACACAGAGACGGATCCAGGATATAAACTTTATGGGTTCAATCTTTAAGCTTCTTAGTTGAACCCGTTATTTCTTATAGGTTATGGGTTCATGTCTCTAGTGTTTGTTACAATTTTAGTGAATTTTTACACATAAATTTATGCTCCGTGTCACAAGAGTACTATTTCAGATGAACCCGTAAGCATAACTGTGCTTCACAGTTTTTGCTTCAAGCCCCATGGGCTTAGTCTATTTTTGACACCGTTTGCTTTTAAAAACACTGTACACTACTACCTCAGACTCAAATTATATAATATGTATAGGATAAATTTAAAGGAAAATTTAAGAATCCGCATAAAGAGTGAGCTGCACACACTGCCTCTGAATCTGGAATCTTCCTCTACTAGCACAAGTGCGCGCACACAAACTTTATATTTATTTATTTATTTATTTATTTATTTATTTTACATCTATAAGCTTCAGAAATAATACAATTACAACTAGCCTAATCACATCTAACACGCAGTCAAATACCTAAACTAACAAACTAAAATAGAATCACAAAATTCAGTTTGAGAACGATACCCATAAGAGAAGCTTCTAGAAGATGCTGAGCCAATAGAATCTGATCAGTGGGAGTAATATCACCTCCTTCATCCATCCACCGCGTGCGGATCGACGCAATACTGTAGATGGTGGACAGCATAACGACGAAGACTGTACCAGCAACAGTTTTCACAATAATTGGGCCGCGGCCTCTCTTGACCCGGTCCAGGCCAATTATCACTAGCTTTCTTAACGGCGTCTTGAACACGAAGATCACGATTAGTGCCATTTCGGCAAATATCAAAGTGAATAGTAACTGAATCATGATTAGTCGGTTTCCTTTTTTCTTTTGAACGGTCAGGAATTCAGATTGAGAATGTTGATGGAGGTTTAAGGGTTAGGATTGAAGATGTATAAACAGCAGGAATAGCTCTCCAGCGATTGAAGACGAAGAAGAATATGATGTGGAGAGGTTTTTGTTGCAGGTTTTTGTACTTCAATTGCATATTAGTAGCTGAAAAAAAGTTGCAATTTAGTACAGGACTCTTAGTTACACTGAGATCCCTTAGCGTTTTAGAATTGTAGATTTGATCTAAATACTTTAGAGAAAATGACAAAGTGATCTCTTATATATACTCCTGAGTAATTTTGGTCTATTAAGTTTGCTGAAAGAAAGCACTTTTAGTCTCTGTGAATTTCTATTATATTCTATTATAAAGAAGAGAGAAGAGGAGGTTGATCAAGGGCAAAATTATAATTTTAAATATATTAGTGCATTGTATGCTTGTATGCTAGACTCAAAAGTTTGGTTGTGGATTTTTAATAACAAGAAAAATCAAAACTAACGTGGCCATAAGCTATTAAATTCTTTAGATGGACTCCCCTTTCCATTCAACCTTCACTATCTTCATTAAATACATTTCTTGATTGTTATTATTATTTTTTCAATAAGTACTTTCAACTAGAAAAATTATCTTTTTTATAGTTTTATAATTCAAATTTTCACTTGATTAAAAATATTAAGGTCACATACATTTATATATGACAGTTCTTTTATCTCCTTAAGAAATATTATTTTATTTATTAACTATTTCAGGTAAAGAAGATTTCATTAAAAAGGAGTTAGTGCTGATGTATGTTGATTTACATTCAAATGTTATTATATCATTATCAATTGATATCATTTTATACAAAGTTCTCATTAAATTGCAATTTCAATTGGAATACTTTATAAAATTCAGAAAAAGATATTTAAGGATAAATTCTAGTTTCAAGTCCCCTTTTTTATTATAGAATATTAAAAATTTATTCAAATTGTATAATATGTATGCCCTCTCTAAATTATGAGTTGAGAATATCTGGAGTAAAAATTAAGATAATTAATTTGTGGAATTTATTTTTTTTTAAAAATCATTATATATTAGGAAGTATGAGAAGTATCGTCATACAAGATTATACTCCTCCCTCTATGATCGAAGTTAGTTGAGTACATACTCTATTCAATAAGAATTCAACATATATAAATTTCAAAATACATAAATATATAATTAATTATTTTTAAAAAATCTCAACAAATACTACTATTGTGATGTTATACCCTAAATAGTATCTCAATCACATCAAATGAAACTAGAAAAAACTGTAATATTTCAATTTAAGGTCAATTTGATTAGTACTTAGCGTCATCGAGAGATTAATTTATTTTTGATATTATGTCATTCAACTAGAACAAAATTCAAATTTTCTTGTTTAAATTCTTAATAATTAACAATAACGATTATTATTTCAAAGGACCAAAAAATACATTTTCATCAACTATTTGGGAATAACATTAATATGTTTTATTATTCAAATTTTGATTAGTATAAAAAGAAAAAAGTAATACATTAACACAACTGAAAATACTAAAAGAATAAAACTATATACCATTCAATTTAAACAATCAGAAAAATACATGACGACTTATTTTTCAACTGACTTTTTAATTATTGTTTATAGTAATTAATTTAAGGCTTATTGGTGCAAATATTTTTTAAAATAAAAAAGTATAGGCCCTATGTAGAAATAATTTAAATTCTACTTGAATTATTATCTAATCATTGTATAATAAAGCATTTCACTTTAACAAGTATTTCAAAGTGATTGGTATAGTAATACGATTTCAGAAAAATTAAAATGCACATAATGCAAAAGATAAATAATCATACATGTAATCATGGTTCTATACGTTATTACACAAAAACCTATTGTCTTTCTTCTCTTCCTAAAGTCGTAGAAAATATATGTAATTCGCAATAAACCAAAAAATATTAAAAACAACAAAAACAAAAAGAAGAAAAAAAAGCAACAATTGGACCCGTACATCGCACAAATACATCATCTAATTATATAATAAACTTTAATTGTTAGATCTAACGGGAGCTATTAAAAAAATAAAAGAAAACATGAACTCACATTAGAATGCACGGGTACATCATCTAATTATATAATAAACTTTAATTGTTAGATCTAACGGGAGCTATTAAAAAACAAAAGAAAACATTAACTCACATTAGGGTGTGCAGTTTTTATAGTTTTTGGTATTTTAGACCGATTTTTAGAGTTTGATGTAGCTTTTGTGGTGCAATTTTTATTTATTATTTATTTTTAGTGTCCGGTAAAAATTTTGATGTATGATTATTGTTTGACGGGACTTTCCAAATGTTTCTTGTTAGATTTGTTAAATCTAACAACCATAACTTGCTGAATATTGGACGAAAATCAGAAGTATTCAATTTTGATAAAATTTAGAGGATCAAAACTGTTGAAAAATAAATTCAAATGACCATCTTAAACTTATCTCAAACTCAAAGGACAAGTTTTGTTTATGAGGGTGATACAAGCCTAACTAGCTTGTAGTTGAGGCTCATAAATCCTTTGTAGCTGTGATTGGTTTACTTTCTTATGACCAAAAAATCTTTTTATAATTCCTAAAATATGTGATTTTCTATTTGGTTTTGTACTAAATGGCAGCAACTTTTATTAGATTTGTATACCATTGAACTCAGGTAAGCCCGATTTCATGGAGTCGACCAGATATTCCGAGCCCGAATTCAAAATGGATCAAACAAGCTCAGTAGATCGAGCTCGAACCTGGTGACGGAGTGCGAGGCTCGAGGACCGAAGTGCACAATACCAGGGCCGAGTATGATCTACCTCGAGATAATGCCATTATGGGTTAGTAACAGAATGGGCGAGATTCTCGCAATGGCACAAAGATCAAGACGTAAATTCCGGAAAGGGGCTCGGCGGGAAGAGGAGTGTACCATGAGAGAAGCAAGGAGGTCAACCTCTTTCAAATATACAACATAGATTCTCGCAATGTAGCTGGACTCTCATGTCGATCCGAATGAATCATCCTTTCCACGGAGGTAAATCTTTGCCTGCTAGGCAAGAGGATAGCAAGTTCCAAATTCTAGGACTTGTATTTCTATTACTATAAAATTCATAAATGAATTAATATTTGTACGAATTCGTACTAGGCGGATATTCCTTACTAGAAATAGAAATGTACCTTATTTTGGACTCCCCTATTATATAAAGGGGAGCCCATTCATTTGAAAAGACCATCAATCATTGACAAAGAATATACACTCTTACTTTTTCATTCATCTCTCATAAGAATTGTTCCTTAGCTCTGTTATACTTTCTTTACTTTATTGTTCATATTAGTGCGCACCTCGAGGTACTTATCGAGCCCACCCCTGCTTCACACTCCGAAGGTAGATGAGAAGCTATACTTATACTTGGAAGTGTCCGAAGTAGCGTAAGTGGCGTACTAGTTCGAGAAGAGCAAGGTATGCAATTTCCTGTTTATTATGTAAGTCGAACCTTTGGAGATGCTGAAACTGGGTATCCACACTTGGAAAGGTTAGCACTTGCATTAATAAGCGCATCTAGAAAATTGAATCCATATTTCCAATGTCACCCCATATCTGTGTTAACTACATATCAACTCCGAAATATTTTGCACAAGCCCGAGTTGTCGGGTCGATTGGCCAAATGGGCCATCGAACTTGGTTGGTATGATATCGAATATCAACCTCGAACAACTATCAAGTCTCAAATGTTAGTAGACTTCGTGGCTGATTTTACACCTACTCTCGTACCCGAAGTGGAAACGTAACTTCTACTAAAGTCGGGTACATCATCGGGGGTATGGATCCTCTTCACAGACGATGCCTCGAATATGAAGGGGACCGGGCTCGGCATTATTTTGAAGCCACCTATGGGCAGCACTATAAGAAAATCTATCAAAACTTCTAGGTTGACTAACAATGAAGCCGAGTACGAGGCCATGATTGCAGGTCTCGAATTAGCCAAAATCCTAGGAGCAGAGATCATCGAGGCCAAGTGTGACTCTCTGTTGGTAGTGAACCAAGTGAACAAAAGCTTCGAAGTTCGGGATGATAGAATGCAAAGATATTTGGACAAGTTATAGGTGACGTTGCATCGCTTCAAGGAATGGACGATAGACCATATACCTCGTGAGAAAAACAGTGAGGCCGACGCGCTTGCAAATTTGTAGCCCGCAGTCGAAGAAGATGATATCATCCCAGGGACGGTTGTCCAGTTGTCAAGATCTGTGGTCGAGGAAGGTCATGCCAAGATAAACTCTATAAGTTTGACTTGGGATTGGAGGAATAAATATGTTGAGTATTTGAATCACGAAAAGCTCCCATCGGACCCTAATGAGTTGGGAGCCCTATGAGCTAAAGCAGCCCGATTCACATTGGATGAATACGAAACATTGTACAGGAAGACCTTCGATGGAACATCGGCGGTATACTTAAGACAAGGGACACCGATTATGTTTTGAGAGAAATCCACGAACGCACTTGTGGGAACCACTATAGCGCTCACTTTTTTATTCACAAAGTTATTAGAGCAGGGTACTACTGGTATAGCATGGAGAAAGACACTAAGGAGTTTGTTCGAAAATGCGACAAATGCCAAAGATATGCGCCAATGATCCATCAGCCCGGCGAACACCTCCATTCAGTCCTATCCTCGTGGCCATTCATGAAGTGAGGGATGAACATCGTTGTCTCCCTCCCAACGACACCAGGTAAAGCTAAATTCATTTTGTTTATGACTGACTACTTCTCCAAATGGGTGGAAGCGCAGTCCTTTGAGAAAGTAAGAGAAAAATAGGTCATAGACTTCATATGGGATCACATCGTGTGTCGGTTTGGGATACCCGCTGAAATCATATGCGACAACGGGAAGCAATTCATCGGCAACAAGGTAACAAAGTTCCTCAAAGAACACAAAATAAAGAGGATCTTATCGACAACATATCACCCAAGCGCGAACAGGCAGGTCGAGTCCACGAACAAGACTATTATCCAAAACTTGAAGAAAAGGTTGAGTGACGCAAAGGGGAAATGGAGAGAAGTTTTGCCCGAGGTCCTTTGGGCATATCTAACGACTTCAAAGTCCAGCACGGGGGAAACTCCATTCTCTTTGGTGTATGATTACGAGGTATTAATCCCAGTCGAGGTCGGAGAACCTAGCATCATGTTTTGGCATGCAACGGAGGAATCAAATCACGAGGCTATGAACACTAGCCTCGAGCTACTAGATGAAAAACGAGAAGTTGTGCTTGTTCGGATGGCCGCACAGAAGCAAAGAGTCGAGAGATATTACAACAGAAGGGCCAACCTTCGTCACTTCGGAATCAGGGACTTAGTCCTAAGGAAAGTCACCATCAACACTCGAGACCCAAATGAAGGGAAACTAGGCCCGAATTGGGAAAGACCATATCGAGTCATCGGAAAAGGATATTACAAACTTAGCACGATGGAAGGCGAACAATTGCCAAACAATTGGAATATATCACAGCTCAAACGATATTATTGCTAAGGTATGACCTACTCCTCTTTTCCATTTGTATTCGAGACTAAATCATTGCAGTATTCGATCGAAGACATCGAGGCACCCTTTTACACGAAGACCTTAGGTTTTAAAGCACGTGTTGCACTCTTTTTTTTTAGATTGGGTTTTATCCCAAATGGGTTTTTCCGACGAGGTTTTTAACGAGGCAACAACTATGTGCTACATAAGGAGAACTCAACAGTATCCAAGGCTTCTTTTCAATCAACCTCGAATACTGGGGGCATCACCCTCGGAGGCTATTTTTTCGAGAAAAATACTTCACGCCTAAGAGGGCCTCGATACGGAAACTTTGTAATGGGTCAAATGGTCAGAGGAACCATGTCCATATAGAATAACCGAGCCCCGATGGAAAAACATATACGCATGAATAAATTATTTCAAGAAACATCCTTTCTATATTAAACACTTTGTGTCTTGAAGAATTTGATACCATACGAGCTCCATACTTATGATTCTACACGAGAAAAGGCTCAAGAGCCAAAACACAAGCACACCTCGGCCACTCGAGGACTGTCATCGACAGTCAGCACACTTGAGTTGTCTAAACTCAAACTCGTAAGACCTCAAAGAGGCATCCCTTGACGTAAAGTTCAAGGCCATCATACTCGGGGACTAACATTTCGAACAATTCCGAAATGCTATAGGGAAACAAGTCCAAGAGACATGCCCGAAGGCTACAGACATATTAAAGACCACGGTCGAAATGATGCGGCTCGAACATGTCCAACTTCCGCTATAAACTAAAGGCCTTCAAATACTTCGAAAAAGGTTAAATAAAGCCTACCCTCAACAAAATAATCAACGGGCTTCGATAAAATCAGCCCTCGAGAAACCTCAAAAGGTATCGAATTACTTGCATGAAAACTCATGCTAAGGAACTAAAAACGAAGGGTCCCGATTGACACAAAACTCTCGAAAAACCCAATGGGTAAAAATTGCATGCCAAGGCATAAACATATAAATTTTTACTAAGTCTTTTAAGATGAAAAAAGGAACCAATAGCCATCTCTTAAAGGCCATAACGAACCGACTTAAAAGAGCCTAAAGGCCAACACACTTAGGGTTTGAGACTTCGTTCTCACCCCATCCGAACCCAAGGGTTCGATTATCCCGAGCCCAAATAAACATTTTGGTTATGGCTCGAACACATGTCATTCGACACAATGGGTATATGCCCCGAAGGTTCGAACCTTACTCAAACCCAACCACGACAACTTCAAAGAAACCATCCGAGACAGAATCTCGAATACACCGTTCGAAGAATGAAATTATTGCAAAAAATTGTAAAACACTTGAGAAGGAATTCAAGGAAATTTCTTCTTTTTATATATTCAAAAAAGTAATATGTACAAGGGTCAACAAAAGAGAAAATACAAAAGGGAAAGAAAATTCCTATCTACACCTCGGGAGCTACTCCTCCTTCGGGAGCAACTTATCCTTCGGGGACAGCTTCTCCCTCGGGGGCAACGTCTTCATCGGGGCCCTCTTCATTATCGGACCGGCCTTGGTTGCCCTCATCATCGTCATCATCATCAGAGGAAAGAAGAAACCTGGCATCGGCTTCATCCGCCCTTGCTTGGGCTATCTCTTCAGTAAGATCGAAGCCTCCGACGTGAATCTCCTCAAGGGTCTCCCTCCGAGATCGGCACCTAGCCAAGTCATTGCTTCGCTTTTCCCAATCGACAGCTTCCCTCAGCTCCGTTTGAGCAACTTCGGTGTCCCTTAAATACACGTCAAGAATTGTGTCGACCGTGATCTTCGTTTTCTCAACCTCAGCCCTGGCTTCAGCAACCTCGGCCTCGGCTTTGGAAAGCTTGGCCTCGAGTTCGGTGATCCTTTCGTCCTGGGCCGAACTACTCTCTTGACACTCCTAAGCTGAGCCTCGGTCGATGCTAGTTTGGTTAGGGAAGTTTCCTTCCCCGCAGCTAGGCGATCCATCTTTTCCTTCCACTGGTTGCACTCGGCATTAACCGATCAACCTCACCTCAAAGCTTCCCCATCATCTCTATCTTTTGATGCAGCTGAGATATCCAAGTATTAGCTTCTACAGTTGGGACGAGAAGGCCATACTCTTTCAAAATGATAGTTACCTGCTTGTCTAGCTCGGCCTCATATTCTCGAGCCTTGGTTAACTCTGCGGATCTTTGAGATCCTCCTAATTTTGACTACAGAGGAGCCTCAAAGCCTTGTTTTCACCCAAGGACTTATTCAGGTCAGCCTCACACCAGCCCGGGTCGGTCTTGAACTTGGCAAAAGCCTACAAAGAAAAGGAGCTATCAGTTAAAGTAAGGCGGGAAAAAGGAAATTGTAATGCTAATAAATAAAGCTTACCTTAGAGAAGAGACGTTGGGCCTCTTCGAAGGTGGAAGACGCATCAATGATCTCGGCATCATCGACCCCAGCAAAACAACCCTGGAAAGGATCGTCCTCACTAGGGGATCCGCCTAAGTCAGGTGTTCTCAAGGCCCGAGCATCCCTTATGGATTCCTCGGAGTAAGCCGGTAATGACGGAGAATGACCCATTGTCACAGCCCCGGGCAGGTCGCCCGAGGTGCTCTGTTTGGTCGTGGGGATATCATAATTTGTTTTCTTGGGTGTGCTCGTCGGAGGCTAGAGAACAACCATAACCTCAGGCGATTTAGGAGCTTTGCCATTTTCTTTCTTCGAAGTTTCCTCGCCTCGAGGTGTGATCTCTTGCTCGGATGGTTTGGAGGCCTCGATCGGTTTCTTGGTTCGATTCACCAACGTTGAAACCTCGCCCTCGTCTTCCTCGTCATCCATAAACTGGTGGACTGAGTCTACGTCCACAGGAATGATGTTCTTCCTAGGTCTTCGATCAGGGCCGGCTTTATCTTGGAGGTCTTCGGGCTTCGAAGACCTTTTTCTCTTATTGTCCTTCTTTGGTTTTGATATCGGGGACTCGATCTTTTCCCTAGAAGGAGTCGGCCTCGTTTCAGAGAAATCCTCGATGCCTGCATAAGTAAAAACTAAGTATTAGAAAGGAAATGTTTCCGATAAAGAAGAAAGTATCAATATTTCACCATGGTGTTTGGCTTCCCACTTGCCCTTCGACAAGTCACGCCACTTGCGTTTTTCATACAAGGAGGTCACAACTAGTTTCCGAACCCAGTCCTCGAGATCGGGGATCGCATGGGGAATCCAAGAGGCTGCTGTAGATAAAAGTAGGAACGTCATGCAAAATATAATCAAAATGATGAAAGTCCCTGAGGAAACAAATCCCACTTACGGTTGAAGTTCCACTTTTCGGGGAACGACATTCTCCCTTGGGGATAATATCGCTAGTCCTCACCCGAATGAACGGGCTCATCCAGCCTCAGTCTTTATCTTCATTGTTGCTTGAGAAGAAAGATTTGGTAGATTGACGTTGGAGTTTAATCAACCCTCGGAAGAGTTGAGGCCGGTACAAGAGGATGAGGTGACTAAGGGTGAACTCGAGCCCATCGGCCTTGCTGGAGAAGTATCGAAGCATTATCACTATCCTCCAGAAAGACGGGTGGATTTGGCCGAGGGTGACTTGGTACCTTTTGCAAAATCGATCACGATTGGATCGTGGGGACCCAACGTGAAGGGGTAAATGTACACACTTAAAAACCCCTCCACGTGGGTGGTAATGTTCTCCTCACAGGTGGGGATCTGTACCACGACGCCATCCTCCCAGCCACAGTCCTTTTTCACGGCTTCGAGGTGTTTCTCCGTTATCGAACTGATGTACCTCGAAGCATGCTCACATCGGCCAGGAACATCGGGAGGATTTTCGATGGTGAAGTCTTTCTTTAAGGTGTAACCACCGGGAACGATCTCGTGAAGGGTCGGCACCTTACCGTCGGCCGGACGGGAAGAAGAGGAGGAAGTTCCCTCTTTTTGAGGAACATTTTTTGAAGTTTTAGCCATTGATTCCGGTTGAAAGAAGCGGAAAGAAATGAGATTGATGACTTTTAGCGTTAAAAGGGCGGAAGAGCTAGTGGTGGAAAAGAAAGAGATAGAGAGAATAAGAGATCAGAGGAGTTGCAAAGTGGGGGTAAAAGTTGTTAATGAGGCGAGTACCCTTGTATTTATAGACGAGCGGTGACGTTTCGGCGGTGCTAGTGGCCGACCACCACTGACACGCATTTAATATATTGGGGAAGCGTACCGACGAGACGTTTCAGTTGCCTCGAACGCTTACGTCACGAGGATGATGTCATTATCTAGGACTCCGGAAAATCGAGGCTCAAATCATTTGTTATCATTCTATTCTAAGAAACACGGGGACTATCTATATACGGTCGAAATCAGGTAATCACGATTTCATGGGGTCGAGGAGATATTCCGAGCCCGGGTTCAAAAAAGATCAAGAGGCTCAGTAGATCGAGCTCTAACCTGATGACGGAGTGCGAGGCTCGAGGATCGAAGCGCACAATACCAGGGCCGAGTATGATCTACCTTGAGATAATGTCGTTATGGGTTAGTAACAGAGTGAGCGAGATTCCCGCAATGGCACAAAGATCAAGGCGTAAATTTCGGAACGGATTTGTACGAATTCGTACTAGGCAGTTAGACAGTTGTGCAAATTAGATTCCTTACTAGAAATAGAAATGTACCTTATTTTGGACTCCCCTATTATATAAAGAGGAGCCCATTCATTTGAAAAGACCATCAATCATTGACAAAGAATATACACTCTTACTTTTTCACTCATCTCTCATCGGAATTGTTCCTTAGCTCTGTTATACTTTCTTTACTTTATTGTTCATATTAGTGTGCACCTCGAGGTCATCTTGGCTCGAGGTCGAGGCTCGCTCATACACTGATTTGACATAACTTGCTCACTTAAATTATACATTTGTCTTCTTGTTTATCAATTAGTATTGAACTAAATCACATATTTTTTAGACCTCAACATAAATTTAATTGTTACTCAGATTTTAGTGTAAACAAGATTAAAGTAAAGAGAGAGGAAGAGAAATGTTGAATAGATTTTTGTTTTCACATTGTTAAGCGAAGGAGTGGAAGGTTCAAATTGCGAACGGATTAAACTTTATGGTACTGAAGTTAGAATTGTTTCAGTTTGACCCTTGTGTTATTCTTCCTAATCAAATCTTCAAGAAAATGAATGAATTTCATTTTTTTCTTAAGTTAAGCATGTGGGGAAAGGAATCAACTGCCCTGGTAACTTCTACCTAAAGAAATTAATTGTTGAAGCAATATAGGTAGTATGGCTATTTAATGTTGTATGGAGAGATTCACATAGGTAGGCAGTTAACAACTTATTTTGACTTGCTAGTTATTAAATTGTAGTTACTAGTCTCTTTTTAGTAGGGAGATTTATTTTACCTTAAATTATAAATAAACTAGTGGTTTCGCGCTTCGCGCCGGCATGAACAACATCATCATTAATTATCAAAATAAAAAATTTCGATATTTTAGAAAGGCAGAATTTTTTTTATGCAACCTGACCGATACTTTAATAATTTGATTTTTTTCTTTTCTTATTCACTTAGCGTTATTAATTTGACTTCAATATATATTACATCCACGCTTAGGAATAATTATTAAAAAAATAAGTAACAGATAAACCTTCTTTGCATCGTAGAGTCAGATTTACTCCCATTTACCGCACAATCACCGTCCAAAATAACTATATGATTCATACTGATAAAATGCCTAATTGTACTTTTCGAAAGTATTGGAAGCTGTCGAACTATTCAGTTCGACTATCAATTTTATTTTCAAGGGATAATAAATTCTCTAAAATTTTAAAAAATAAATAATACTAATATAGATGTTGGTTGTAGGTCCGTCAAGGGTCGAACTGCAAAACAAATTTTAAAACCAATAAAAAATAGTTAGTGATAACAATGAAGAAATTTGTCAATAACCGAGATCGAATGGTAAAATGAGAATGCAACATTTCAAGTGAAGAGAACTAAATAGAAAAAGCGTAAGAGCACTCAATCAAATTAAATTCTATATATCTTTTTTTTTTTATTGTAATTTTTGCTATTTGTATTTCCTTTCCTTCCCTTCTCTCGCTCTTCCTTCCTTCCTTCCTTCCTTCTTTCCCACTTCTCTATATAGTATGACACAGTAATTTTGTGACCATACCTTGATTGACACGATAATTTTGTTGGTCTTGATATGTCGTAGAAGTTCGAAACTTCTAAACTGGAATGAGTGTTTCTTTGAACTGATCTTGGCATAACCACACCACTGTCTGAATACCACTTTTATGTGATCCAAAATTAAAGGAAAATATATGACAAAAATAATTAAAGAAAACGCATGTGAGAATAATCTAATAATTTAAACCATACCTTGATTGAAAATGTGGACTGACGGTGTTGATACGCTGTCAAAGTAACTAATCTTTATTATTGATAATATGAAGTTTGAAGTGATAGTATATAAATTTCAAAGAAGTCTTGTGGAAAGTACACTATACAAAATTCAAATTTACAAAGAACCAAAAATTTGAAGAAAAGATATTGCTCTATCTCAAAAAATAAAGACACTACTTCTATTAGAGGAAATAAAAAATAATTTTCTTTTCATGGGTTTTTTCAATTCTTTTTACCTAAACTAATAAGTTATACTGGATTTTTGCTAATATTTTGACAATTAAATTTGTCGCTTGTAGTCATATATAATTAGAGGCGTTCTTTTCGGAAAGAAAATGAGTAAAATATGAAGCAATCAAGGTACAAAGAAGCAGGCTCTTACCTTGAATATATATTGAGAGATTCAGAGACCAGAGTTGATGAAAAATGTAATTTATCTACCATAATTTCATAGGAGGAGCTAATGGAAGTAGAAGCACATTATCAAAAAGCTCTAGAATTTTTGAATGGTGATGGAACCAGTGAACTACATTTTCAGACGGATCACTTTTCATATTTCCATTAGTTATTTGACTAAAATTGGAGCCTTTGTTGAAATTAAACTCTTAGTTATTGTGACGAAGGTAGGTGTTGGCTGCAGGTATTTAAACTTTGAATCTCTCTTCCATTTCTGATTAAAGATATAAAAGTATATTTTTGGCCATGATCATCGCATCTTTAATGTGTAATCATTATTTTGCAGTATTCTTGAATCGTTTGATTAGAAACGTTTCAGGAGAACCAACAAATGCTAATTCAGGAGAACCAACAAATGCTAATTCGAAACCATTTTTTTGCAGTAATATTCTTGAAACCGTTTGATTATTAGCAACGTTTCGAGTAAAGGAGTAAATGCTAATAATCCCTCCTCTTAACAAGGGCAAAAATTTGAGAAAAAAGATAAATGGCAATCCTAATTTGTAAGAGATGTCACATCATCTTCTTTTTTGTTTCGTGCGATTATAGAAATTCTCATTAAATATATGACATAACTTTTGTAATATTGGAATATTTAAAAGTATTCTATTACATAGAGTTTTTCTTTCTAACTTTTAAATTCTTAATCTTGTAGAGATACTTGTTTTGTATAATCTATAACTGCTAAACTTTAGTGGCAAATTCTCATGTGGTAAAACTGCTTCAATAATTATTGATTAAAATCTATTCATTACCGAGAACACAATGCTGACCAAAAATAGAAGTTGATGTCCCGTTTCAATAATTTACATAGTGTACCTCACATTATTTTTACCATTATAACCTTTCCTGACCCTTTCAGCCTTTTGCTGCTTTAGTTAGCTAGCCTTTGATGAATCTGTAAGATATTAGTAGTAATCACCGGTTAAAAGGAGCACCAATTAAACGAATTGGAAAATACAAAGTACTAAAACTAAATACAGTCTATTTATTTTCCAGATATATCCATGAGAATAAAGTCCAGACATGTTCCTTAGTCCCATGTCCCGATAAAATATAAGAATCAGATATCTTTGTGTAAGTTATCACTGAGTTGCTCAAAATTCAATCTTATGAACCTGGAGTGAATAAATTTAATATGAAAATAACATCTAAATAATGAAAGGATATTTTGACCCGTTGTAACGTATTGTATTGTTATTCCAAATAATATTTGATTTAATTGTTTATTTAAAATTGATTGTATCGTATTATTAAATTCATTTATCATTTTTTTTAATTAACTCTAAATTTCCAACATATTGACCTACTCTGTCTTTTTCCATCTTTTCTAGAGTTGGTTTGCCTCGTTCTTTTTGTTATTCATCAAGTCTCCGTTCGATTCTGTCTCTTTTCATCATTTTAATTTATTTTTTTTGGTGTTGCTAATGTTAGTTTTTAAAAAAAAAGCGCAAAAGGGAATGAATCCATCACCTATTCATTGTTTTCCAGACAAAGCGTCTATACAAACCATACGGTGTCCAACAAATTTGAAAAGAAAAATGAAAAACACAAAATAAGAAAGAAAAACAATAAAAATTGTACATGCTCCCGTTTCCCACGGAGGTGAAGCTGTATTTTCAAGCCACTTCCTGATGAACACGGTAGAATTTTTGTCTGTAGTACTCTACTGCGATACATATCTAAATATGAAGTGTTCAAACTTTATTGAACAACGTGAGTATAGGTGTTCAAGATCTATGAATTTAAAGGACCATTACGGGTTATTCACGGTATGCATCACCAATTTCAGCATCTGTACATCAACATTATAGTAGGACACAATTTAGTCAAATAATTAACATAGTAAAATAAAGATAGAAACGGACAACTGACTTTTCATCTTGGTCAATATTACTATAGAAGAGAAGCACCGTTGAGAAATATTGTTAGGGAAGGCATACTTGAGAATAACAGCACTGTGAACTCTCATAATTTGTAGAAAATCCCGAATTTTTGCGTGTGAACTTCATGTTTCCTCCATATATTTACCTGTCAACATGTGGGTACTTCTAATATGACGAGAAGCAGCCTGATTTCTAGTCCTCCAAAAAGGGAGGAGATGAAAAGAAGTTGGTGGTTGTTCTAAAGGGGCGGAAGAGATTATATAGCGGAATAGAGAATAAGAAATTAAACGGTGGCAATGAATCTGCAACCGTTACAGAAAGTGAGAAAGACGTGTATTAAGACTTCAAAGGTGTCGTTTCTGTTTTTTTTGTCCTCCTCAATATACGCATATAAATAAATTAAATGAGAAAAAGGGCAAAAATTCAATATAAATATGATTGTAGGTCAAAGAGAGGTGCCAACTCATCTCTTATTGACATTCTTTTATATATATATAGATATAAATAGATAGATAGATAGATAAATAGATAGATGTGTGTGTTGTTTTAGTGATACGTACCAACTCTGGTACATATTTATGCAGCAGAGAACTCCGTACAGAATCATTCGTGCAACAAAATTAGAGAAAGCCGAATAGAAGTTTGAATTTTAATTCGACACACTGCAGAAGAAAACTGTGCCTATTTATAAGTTGATTTTTATTGATTACACGTACGCATTATATATTTACTTTTTTCTTTATTAGAGGTTTTGCAAAACAATAAGAAAAGTACTTATATGATGAAAACACTGATTATGCCCAGCGTTGCATCTCGAAGACAAAGAGAACGAAGAATAAGTAACTTACTTTTTTTCTGAAAACTCTTAATGGATATAGATAATAAAAAGCTTCAAGGTGTACAAAAAGGGTTTTAATTGTTAATATGTTTTTATTCTTTTTTGCTTTCTTGCCAATACGTTTATAAAAAAAATTACAAAACTGTAAACATTTAGTCCAGTTCTTGATTAATAAAATCAGTTTAGTTAGAGAATCATCCCAACGCATATTACTTCTTTAAGAGGAAACTTCTTGGTCATTTGACATTTAATAAAGCAGCCTTAAACCTTCTAGTAGTATTTTTTTCGTTTTAGATGTGACGTTCTCTATTCTTTTTTCTTTTTCACGTTTTGCTCGTGAAATTGATAGTATTATTATGGGAAGGGAATGAGGTATTTCAGTGCTACAGTGTTGGACAGCTTTGACTTGTCCTACGTTTTTCTTCCATTTACATTCTGTCTCACTTTGTCCTCGTCGCGTTTTATTACGTTAATTTTTTTTTTTTGTTTATTAAATTGATCTCTTTATATGTTTCTTCTGATATTATTTCCAATTTCTTTTCCATGGGCAAAACTTGAAAAAAATATATAAGCTGACAGTTGTATTTCGTAAGAAGTAAAATGTAAAACCCCTCTTCGTGATCCGTTTTTCAGCCTAAAGAAGAGAGAGTGGACTAGTCAATAGATCAGTCTATTCAATGTTGTGGTTTCCTTCCTTTTGGAGAATATAATCGCTGCTAATCCAACGTCGCAAGTTTTAGGCTTTGAGCACAAGATTTAATTCCCTGACTTGCAAATTAACCTCTTTAATTTGACTCGACTTGTAAATGAAACTGGTTCAGTCCATTTTAGCTAATTAAGATCCTATGTGCTATGAACATTGCATCCCCGTCTATTGTTTTACATGTTTTGAACCCAACTTTCGACCCGTGTATCAAATATCTTTTAACTTTACCATTTGCATGTATTGGTTTGCCTACTAATATTTTAAATACTGGACATGATACATTGAAAGACTAGTTTGAGAAGTATCTCAAATGAAATACTGATTTTCTCACAAATGCTACTTTAACCCCCAAAAAATATCTTGGTACAAACATAGTTAAACTTTCGACTACTCTTTTTCAACCTCAAATATTTTACTTATTTTTTTTTTCAACTTCAACCAAATTTTGCCAAACGTACGGCATGCTTTTACAATCTTAAAAGCAAGAATTCTAGAGTAATTGAACTGCACTTCAGACCTAACGATCCAGTCCTCCTCTAACTTCAAAGAATTTGCAATCTTCCTCGCCCACTTGTTGTCCCTAGTCGAAAGTAGAACAAATTAAATACCTCGTTGCTACTAGCTACTTTCAAGAACTGTCAGTATCGTTTCATATGTTTGTTGAGGAACAAATTTGGTAAACCGTTCTTTGTTTAGGAACAAAATGCCGGTTCGAAGAACTTGTCTACGGGAGTACACAACAAAATTCAGCAAGATATATATCTTCAGGTCCTGTTAACAAAGGCTTTCTTGATAAAAAAATGGTAAGTTAATGTCTGCTTGTCACAAAGCCAAAGGTATTTGTCTACAAAATCTCGTCTTCCAGGTAACATGAGAGGGCAAAGAATTGGAACATAAACGACAATTGAGCTCTCCTTCAAGCTTTTTACCACAGTTACTGCAAGGTCTTGCCTAAGATATAGCTAGACTCCTTTGATGGTGACTCAGCACATTAACATCACAAGTATCGATAGAGAACCAAAACTGTCAAGTTGTGATGTAGATCAAGACGGGCAATTCAATAATCATAGCTCAATGATCTATGAGCGGTGTACCGTCTAGGAACTCACATTAGCCAGCCCTCAGGAACTTCGGTTATGTTACTTGCCCAAAGTACTCCCTAAGTCAAAATTTTGATAACATCCCCACAATCAGAGATTGACCACATATCCAGTGAGGCCCTCACTGTGAGGGTAGAAGGGAAATATTCGTCTTGAGTGTTTTCCGTGCTCGCCAGTGAACGGCTGCTGCAGTTTCTGATGTTCCCATCTGAACAGTAGTTAAAGAAAGGATCAGCACTAAATACTTACTCATTTATTCGTACATAAATCTTCACAACTTGACAACATAGTAAATAGCAGTACATACAACCATTCTATCCCATAATAAATAAATACGTTACTATTAGTAAAAGCATATAACAAAAATTAGATCAAGATCTGGGAATCGCTCATTTAAAAGCTTAAATTGAAAGGGAGAAGACACTTGTATTTGTTCATTTTAAGTTTATAAGTGGAGTTAAAACAACGTACACCTTTTTCCTCTAATTCCAGCATAACTCTAAACCTTTTTCCTTTATTTGTTTAATGAAGTATCGGGCTCGCAAAATGAGGAGGAGAAGGAAACAACACTTACCTTAACTTTCATATAATAATAGTCTCGCCACAATCCGGTATCTTGATCATAAGTTGTAAGCGCAGTCTCATACAATTTCCGGGCATTTCCGAGACTAATCTTATCTCCACTAGACGCAAGGTTCAATTCCAGCTCAATGCAATTTCTATATAAAGAAAGTCCTAGATGTGGTAAAGCAAGAAATCTGCACAAGGTTGTCAAACATCAGTCTTGAACTTAATACCATTAACGCTGTTCAAAGAACAAATGAAATATCATCTAGCATCTCAGCACCCCTAAAATTGATCTCATACATAGGGAGAAGTTTTGATTAGGTAATACTGAATAACAAAGTCAAAAGACTGGAGAAAATCCTTACAACTCTCCAACGTCTGGAAGTCCCTTGAAAAACCCAATACAAGTTTGAGTTTTTTGTACCAAGGAGGAACCAGGTTAACCTTTTCGGTACTAGAAAGAAATCGAACTAACATGGTCCCTAATTACCTAAACCATCTTTTGAAAACTACTGATGAGCTAATCAATAGGGAAGAACAATGATTGATTCATCTAGTTATCCAGTTGGAAGTGAGTTCATTTTGTACTTTATTCCCCAAAACTGAAAAAGTGGGTTAGAGATAGATGTCTGCACATTTTCTTCCACATTTTTAAACAAGTCTATTTTCAAGTTAACATAAAAAGAACACATTCACCATAACAGAATAGTTTATCAAACATAGATGTTTGCACTATATATACATGACAATAATCAATCAGCAGTAACATACCTCTTATATAACTCTCTAGCACTCCCAAGTCCATCCCTTTGCAGAACAAAATTGACGATGGCAGAAGAGAGGGAAAATCCATCATCACTTACACCATGTTTGGCCAGTGAAGTCATAGAAGTCTTGACTAACTTGTCAAACAACTGTTTATGAGTGGAGAAATATTTGAGCGCCTGCATAATATGTGATGTAAATGGATCATAAAGAAGCTTTTTAAAGGAGTAAATGGATCTAAGAAGTTCAAGCTCATATGTATCCATTTACAAACAGAATGGCATGTAATAATATTACTCGGGGAAAAAAATGGTAGCTTTGCCCTCAGAAAAGAAATAAAGTAAGAAAGCCTGTTGCTTGATCAAATACCATGGAATGGGCTCCTAGAGCTCCCATCCTTTTTTTTCATCAGTTAGAGCTCCCAATTCCCATCCTAACAACTACTGGAAAAGAAATTAGTGTTTTCTTTTGGGTAATATGTGTTTAAGTCTCCACATTGACAAGGACAAATCCTGCACTTCCTATGAAGGCTACTCTATGCCAAAAAAGAACAAAACACCAGTTAAACTTGTAGCCACGTGCATGTGTCATTTACTTATACAGCTTAACATGGTCAACAATGTAACATGCACTGAATTCAATGAAATCTACAACAACAACAACCCCAATTTGATCCCAACATGTGGGGTGGTGGGGAGGGTAGTCTGTACGCTGACCTTACCCCTACCTAATGCAGGTAGAGAGGCTGTTTCCAACTGAATTCAATGAAATCTGCCAACATATAAACACAGCTCAAACACATATAAACACAGCTCAAACTTGCATTCTGTATGTAATATCTCATGACGCCCTCAGTGATTGCTTCGTATGCCAAAAAGCAAAAAACAAATAGAAAAAGAAAACAGAACACAAACGGCAGTGAAACGGCGTAACCATGTACATGTGTCATGATGTCATCTACTGATACATCTCTAACATGCTCAACAATGCAACTGCATTGAACTAAATGGAATCTGACAAGATAAAAGCACTGCTCAAACTTGTATCTTATATGTATTATCATATGAAGCCCTCAATGCTTGCAAAGGGAATCTATTCAGGTAGCAGAAAATATTGATATGTGCTCTTGGAAAGCAAGATCATATATCACAGTTAAGACAAAAAGAGCAATAAAGTTTCTATCATCATCTTATAATGCATGACAAAGACGCTAAATAAGGATGGTTTTTGCTTTGGCCTACCATAAGCCATATAGTTTCTGCCTCTGATACGGGAACTTTCAATAAAACATTTCTCATGAGTTCAAAGATAAAAGACAGAGCCGCCTTATTTGGAGCGCAGCTCTTCTGGATAAGTCTCATTTCCACTGAGAGCCGTAAAGCCCATAGTTGCACTGCTACTGAAAATTTTCCAGAACACAATTTATCCGCCAAAGTCTTAGCTTCATCTACTTTCTCAATTTGCAATAGAAAAGAAACATGCTGACAAGCAAGATCCTCTGTGGTGCACCCCATGGTTTCAGCCTTTTCAAATACTACCAGGAGATGTGAAATAGGATCCATAGCATGACTAGATGCACCGAAGTGCTCAGAAGATTGACTGCTCTGATTTCTAAAATGAATGACATCCATCAAGAACTTTGAATAACAATCAAACATTGAGGCTGAAGGCACAAATTTTAAACCCTCCTCATAAACCTACAGAAATGATGCGTGTAACCTTGTCAGTAGAGGACAACTATACAACATAAAAAAGAGAATTGCAGACAATGAATTCTCCAAACAACCCCCCTCCCCACCCCAAAACCCACAAAAAGAGTATCAGAGTTTGCTACTCAAGAACATACAACTGCCTGCACCTGCTAGTGAACTGAGAAAGCTATACAGGATATTCCGAAAAATAGTGGTTTGCTAGTGAACTAAAAAAGTGTGAATCAAATCATAAAGCTAAACGAAAGGAAGACATTGAAAGCACATGCCTTGGATTATCTCCACGTTTCATGTAAAACCAAAGACTATTGGCAGATGTCATCTGACTTAGTCAAGGAAAAGTATAAAATTGTCCTCGATAGTAAGTTCAAGTCGCATGTATAAAATTGTCCTTGATAGCAAGTTCAAGTAGCATGCACTGTTGCACGTGAAGGAACAATCTCCAACCACACTAGAAGATGGATACTCAGAAGGGTAATTCCAGAATTTATGCCACCTTTTTCTTAGACTGAAGAACAGGAAGTGGAGCAAACAAATACTGAGGATTTATTCACGAATTAAGAACCTTCATTTTCAAATAGCAAGCGTAAGTTGCTGGCAAATAACATGTCCTTTTATGTGATCTTAGACATGACAAATCAAACTATCACATTAGATAAGGCAATATAAGGCAATGGATTACAACATCAAAACTGAACATATGTGGAGAAACTAAGGTTTAGAGTTACCTGAATTGCTGTGCTTAACTGATCAGCTGTCACTGCTTCAGTACTCTCTGGATTATTAAGATCAATCACTTCCTGTCTTGCAAGCCAATCCCAATATTTTGGTTCTTCTGAAAAGTCCCGTTTCATATCAGCAAGTATCTCATTTCACATATCTTCTGAATGAGCTAAATCTGTTGCTGCTAGTATCTCAAGAAACCGTGTTCTTAAACTGAAACTGGAAGGGAGGGCTTTAATAGAACCACTGTAAACTGTCCGAAGAACACTTAAACCTTGTTCCCTAAATAAATCTAATTTTTCCTTTGGGTCTCCTTCGTGAAGGTTGGATAATTTGTCATCCTCTCTTTTATCATCAAGGGCCATAAATAATTCCTTGTTCTCATCTCTCCACTGTTCCTCTTTAGCATTTTTGTCAGAACGAGCCAGTGTTCCCTCATCTTCTCCTAGCACGACTTTGCGAGCCTTTAATTTATTTAGGTATGTAAGCTCCATCCGTAGATATTCTACCCACAGATCCTCAGAAGTTGGACATGCTCTCAAGCCACTATGAATCAGGGCACGAGCAGCAGCAACATTTAAGTTGTTGTCAAATTCCCAAGCTGCAGCATATATCCAAACTCCAGGCACCTTAGGGTGAAACTTAATTGCCTGCGCCAGGGCCTATTAAAGAACAATATGAATGAGAACATAAGACACCCAAAAGCACAATTTCGCATCATTCTCAACATTTAATGATTTGACACAGAATGTCGTCAAAGTTAAGACTCCCTTATGCTCCAAATCCTACTTGAACAATTGGCAAATTTTAGTCTGATTAAAATCTATATCTATTATCTAGTAAAAAGCCTCGATTAGCTATTTCAGCTCATTTTTCACCTTTCTTCGCCACCATGTTAGACTCTAGCATGTTTTAATATCAAGAGAATCCGGATAAGCCTTATGCCAAGAACAAGCTCGAATCTCTTTTCCATTTAAAAAGACAATCTATCAACAACAACAACAACAACAACAAACCCAGTATGTTCCCACCAGGTGGGGTCTGGAGAGGGTAGTCTGTGCGCATACCTTACCCCTACCTAACAAGAGAGAAAGAAAGAAGAGAAAAGAAAAAGGGAGAGATAAAAAATAAGTCGTACCAAATACTAGCAACAAGGATACAATACCTGAGGTGAAAAAACCACATAACGTAATAAAAAGACAACCTATCAAAGGGGGGATAATCATTCTCTGGGACAAGAGGGACTGGGCAGGGTCTATTATCCTTAAGGGAAGCTTTGCCATCACCATTATGCTGTCAAACTTGCACTCGGGTATCATGGAGTTTGTCTGGTGTGTATGCGCCTACGAACAGAGTAAAAAGGAACCAATTATGGTCGGAATTGGTGGCTGTAAAAGGTCTTTAGGAGAGACCTTGGGTGATTTGTGGAGATTTCAACACTACAAGGTTCCCTTGTGAAAGAAAGCATAGTTCAAGATTTGATAGAGGGATGCGGGACTTTTCTGAAGTCATTGAGGAATCGAATCTGATAGATCCCCCTTATTTTGGGGGAAAGCATACATGGCCAAGAAATATCTCTTGCACAGTGGCTTCAAGAATTGACAGATTCTTGTTTTCTTCGGAGTGGGATAATCTCTTTGGCGTTATTAAAGAGTCCACTCTTCCACGCATTGTGTCAGATCACTGTCCTCTCACCCTGGAGTGTGGACAGTGGAGTAGAGGTGTTTCATATTTCAAGTTTGAAAATATGTGGATGGAATATCCAGATTTTGAGGATTTAGTTAACAACTAGTGGCGTTGTTTTGTCTATGTAGGTAGTCTAGATTTTGTTTTTGCTAAGAAACGCAGGTTGTTAAAACTTAAGTTCAAAGAATGGAACAAATCCTCTTTTGGGCACTTGGAAAATAGAAAAGTGTGCATTTTGAACCAAATCTTGCAAATGGATCGACTTGCCAAGGAATCCCCTCCTTTGGATGATTTACTGCTTTCTAGAGCAAATCTTCAGTTGGATCTTGAGGAGATTTTCAAACAGGAAGAGATATCTTGGAGACAAAAGTCTAGGTGTCTATGCTGAAGCAAGAGGACAACAACACGGTTTTTTTTCACAAGATGGCAAACTCGCACAGGAGATACATCCAAATTGACAAGCTGGAAGTTGGGGGAGTTTCTACTCAAAACAAAGATATCGTCACAAATGAGATTATTAGTTTTTATGAGGAACTTTATAGGGAGAATGATCCTTGGAGACCACGCCGGGAGTATCATAATGCCCCTTGTATCTTTAGTGATGAAAAAGAGTAGCTACATAGAGCATTTACAAAAGAGGAGATTTTATGCATCATTAAAAGTTGTGAAAACGCCAAAGCTCCAGGGCCGAATGGTTTTTCTATGGGGTTCTACAAAATGTGTTGGCCGATTCTTAAAGATGATTTGTTGAATGCTCTCAACTATTTCCATAACCATGAGGTATTTGAGAGAAGTTTGAATTGTTCTTACATTGCTCTCATCCCTAAGAAAATTGGTGCAAATGAACTTAAAGATTATAGACCTATCAGTTTGATAAGCAGTTTCTACAAATTTCTCTCCAAAGCTTTGGCGAATAGACTTAAAGTAGTGATTCCAAAGTTAATATGCTTTTCTTAGATGGCTTTTCTCAGTGGCAGGAACATTACTAATGCTGCTTTGATCCCTAATGACTACTTGGATTCGAGGGTTAAATTAGGAAAGTCGGGGATCATTTGTAAGATTTACATAGAGAAAACTTTCGACCATGTTAACTGGAAGTTTTTACTAGGTAGGCTGAGTCAAATGGGTTTTAGCGACAAATAGATTAACTGGATGAGATTTTGCATTTCTTCATTAAAGTTTTCTGTTCTAATAAATGGTAAACAATGGGGGGTTTTCTCTTCACAAAGAGGACTTAGGCAAGGAGATCCGCTTACTCTGTTTCTCTTTATTCTAGTCATGGAGGAGCTTAGCAACATAATACACAAAGCTTCACAAGTAAATTGGATTTCGGGCTTCCACGCAGACAGTAGAGGCTCAGGGAATATTAAAATTTCTCACGTTTTATACGTTGATGACACCCTAATTTTATGTGATGCAGAGGAACATCAGGTTTTAATCTTGAGAATGATTTTGTCTTTGAAGTACTCGCTTCACGCCCTTGAATTATTATTCACGAATGAATTGGGAAAGCCAACAGAAAGATTCGATTCTGACTTCGTAGAGCCGGTGCTGTTGTTGCCTGCGCGTAGGGCCGTCCCCCACTCCCGTCCCGGGGCACTAAGGGGCTTTTGTTTTTGGAACAGACGATAGTGTTTTGTTGACGCCTCGAATCAAGCTTTTATTGCGACATGCTATGCTTTCTCCCCCATTGCTAGTAGGTTGATGGGTCGCGCGCCCGGCACACATGTTTTGGCACCTGAGATAAGGTGTGGAAGCAGTCTGATTATTTCCACTTGAGTCGACTTAAGTCTTTCTCTCCTCGTACCGGACCTCAACATCCTGCTGCTCATGGTGTTTCACGATCAGTATTGGAAATGAACGGAGAAGTGGTGGAACGAGCGGAACAGCCTTAAAGTACTGTTCCATGTCCCAGAGGTCTTCGAGCCTTGGCATTTCGAATTAGTCAAATTGAATCTGGAAATTGGCCAAATTCTTCACTGATAGAAAGCAAAATGAAGGATTTGACTGATAGAACAAGTACAATAAAAAATGGGTGCTTGTGGGGCGAGGAAAAACCTCGAATAGGAGGGGGCAACGCTCTGGATCCTCCCTGCTTGCAGAAATGAATGGATCAGAAAGGGGCTTGGTTCTCTATTTCCGGGCGGGGGGAAGCGGCGTCGGGCTTGCACATAAGCTATTCAAAAAGTTCCATGTGTTCTGGTGAATATTGTGCCAAATATCAATCAACTTGCAACATTATTGTAATGCAACCTCGGTTCGTTTCCTACAAAATATCTGGGGTTACTTTTAGGAGCCAAATACAAATCAGTGTCAATTTGGAATGAGGTCCTTCAGAAGATGGCAAAAAGGTTGGAGAATTGGAAGAGACAATATCTCTCCCTGGGTGGAAGAATAACTTTAATCAACAGTGTGCTTGACGCACTACCCGCCATGTCTCTATTTCTGGTTCCTTCTTCAATGTCAGTGTTGTGAAGAGTGTGAATCAAGGAAAAACGACAACATCCATTTCTCTTAAAGCAAGAAGCGAGAAGCGAAGCGCTCACTTTTTTGAAGTGAAGCGGAATTTAAAAAAAAATTAAAATAAATACTGCATAGGCAACACATGTAATTGTAAGCAAATGTTCAATACTTTAATGTAAAAACTAAAGAATAGCATCAATTAAAGCACAAAATGAGCATCCTATTCTTCTACAAGATTGTCAAATTTTTGTATTCCAATATCATTATTATATTGCTCGTCATCTTCTTCAACTTCTTGTTCTTCATCAACTAGGAAGTGCAGTATTGGCATCAATTCTGAGAAAGAACCGAAGGTAAAAAAGGAAAAATATGGTTCTGTTAAAAACTGGGCAAAGAAAGAAGAACCGAAGGATTGACATCAATTCTGAGAAAGAACCAAAGGTAAAAAAAAAATTCTCCAACATTTCATTGCTATTTGGACGTTGAAACAGTGAAAGAAGACTTGAACAATAACAGCATTTCGCTGCTATTCAACATCAACATACATGTTGTTGTTGAATCTCTGTTGAAGACTTGAAGTTGAAGTTGAAGAAGAAGCCTAGTCGCCTATGTTGAAGACTTGAACTGAAAACCCTTCGTTTTTAATTAAACAATCTAGCTTCTATTTAAAACAAAGAAGCGCATGATTCCATCGCTACGCTTTGCTTGGTCGCTTCTCGCTTTTTAGCGGGAAGCGGTCGTTTTTTAATACACGAGTCGCTTCACATGGGGGATGCACTGCTTCGCATCGCATCGCTTCTCGCTTTAAGCGAGGAAGTGATCGCTTTCTCTAACATTGTTCAATGTTGAAACACATAGACAAATTAAGGAGAGATTTTCTTTGGAATTGCAATAAACTATCAAAGCCTATTTGCCTTGTAAATTGGAAGACAATCATCAAACACAAAAGGAAGGGAGAGTCTGGGAATTAAAAACCTTAAGAATCATAATGAAGGCCATCTGAGGAAGTGGCATTGGAGATTCAACATGGAGGAAAATGCACTTTGGAGGAGAACTTTGGTGGAAAAGTATTCGTTGGACAATCCATGGCGCACCAAAGAGTCTAGAGTGCCTCATGGCACCGGTTTATGGAAACATATTAGAGGGCATTGGAAAAGGTTTGAGTCAAACATGGGTTTTATTCTTGGAAACGGAAAGAAAATTAGGTTTTGGGAAGATGCATGGTTGGGTTATACACCACTAAAAGACCCATTTTCAAATTTTTATAATCTATCCTTGCGTCACAATGGGGCAATTGCAGATTACTGTGAACACCCAATTTTTGCCCCGCATGGAAATTACTCCTAAAAATAATCAAAAAATAATTTTTAATGAATTTTAGGAACTTTTCTTTATTTAGTTGCATTTCATGCATGTTTAATATTTTAAAATCATAAAAAATTATCACATTTTTCATTTCATATAATCTTAGGTTTAATTCGCATTTTTACAAATTAATTACCCTTTAATCGATAGATTAATATATAAAAGTCACAAAAAATATACATTAGCTTAATCGATTAGTTTATTTAATTAGTTAAAATATTAATTAGGTCGTTTCGATAAAAGAAATTTAATTAGTAGTAAGATGACTATTTTTGAAAGATAAAATTTGCCCTTGTTTCAAATTGGCCTAATTTCAGGGCCCAAAATCCCAGGTCCAACCAAATTCCCCACATTACAACCCTAATACCCTCTTCTATATAATGAACACCTAATCTCCTTAGAAAAGGGGAGACCCATCAACCGTGGCTTCTTGAAAAACACCTTCTGTTTCTTCTTCTTCAAAAATCAGCCAAGATACATCTACAAATTTCAGCCATGAAACCTCATCCAAAAAACCTCCATTGCAACAACCTGCAACCACCACGAATAGAGCCCCAATCTAGCCGAAATTCAACCCCAAAAACGTCACCCAAACTAGCCCAAAAACAGTCCGCAAAATAGCTCCAAAGAGCAGCCAAACGAGTTGCGAAACTGGTGAAAAAACCAGTCCGAAAATCACTGAAAAATGCTGATGAAAACTACCTCTTCTTCACCCAAAAACCAGCAGCCACCAAGCACTCAAAATCAGTCCGAAATCAACCCCGATAACCAGTAAAAAGCAGCCACAAATAGCTTATTTTTAGTCCGTCTATCGCCGAGTTTCGGCAGAGTTAGAATTCCGTTGAGTTCCGGCGAGGTTTTCAGTGCAAAGTCGCATAGTATTTTTAGGTTCGAGGTCGTCATTGAGGCTTTGAGAGTCGACTTTGAGACTTACCATGTTCAATCATATAGAATTTTTTGCTGCCCTTGTACACGTTTTGGAGAATATATTTCAACAATAGAGGTTCACTCTTCTCTTTGCTGATTTTTATCTTTTACTATAATTTTATATTGTTTGAATTTGCTGGACAAGTCTTTGCTGGATACCATGACTGGATTTTAGTTTGGAATGATTATTTTATGTGTTTAAATTGCTAAGTGTGAGCATGATTGTCTAGTAGTTTAACAATATTTGTTGCCCATAACTTTTGATGTTGCAATGTTGGGCTAGTCTTGTCGATGGGGTCATGTGCTATTAAACATTTAGTTGATAGAACTTTGGGCCTATGGTAACTTAATAGATAGTGGGCTGCCTTAATTTGGAATATATGGGGCTTAGAATCAGATTTCTTTAGAGCGATAATGGGACAAATATTAATGAAACTCTACATATCCTTCCACAATGTTATATCCATAATTCATGGCCTTCACAATAATCATAAATCTCTTAAATGTTGCCTAGTTGCTTTAGGCGTGATTAATGATAAATCATTGTGCCTATGGGTACGGTTCCCATGTCATGGTCACAATACGTAAATCCCATTCGGGTGTGCATTTCAAGTGACCTGACTATAACTTCAAACAACAATAAAAATTAACATGTTGTGAATTGCGGGTGCGTTTCACGTAGCGCAATTCGCAATGTGTCAAAGTTCGGGTGTGCATTTCAAGTGACCTGACTATAACTTCAAACAACAATAAAAATTAACATGTTGTGAATTGCGGGTGCGTTTCACGTAGCGCAATTCGCAATGTGTCAAAGTTCGGGTGTGCATTTCATGTGACCTGACCATAACTTTGTTTAATAGTAAAAAAAAATATGTCGCAAATCGCGGGTGCATTTCATGTGGCGCGATTTGCAACGCATACCAAAACGACAAGTGTACGACATCGTGACTTGTTCGAAAATAATTCCATAAATAATTAAAAGTGGTCAAAAGGTTTTAAAATGGACAATAGGTTTAAAACACGTAATTAATTAGATAATTAGGCCAGATGTTAATAGTTAAGCGACCGTGCTAGAACCACGGAACTCGGGAATGCCTAACACCTTCTCCCGGGTTAACAAAATTCCTTACCCGGATTTCTGGTTCGCAGACATTTTTAAACAGAGTCAAAAACTTCCTCAGTTTGGGATTTTCAAAACAAAACGGTGTCCCGGAGCATCGTCAAAATCTGGGTGGCGACTCTGAAAAAATAATAAATAAATTCTAAAATCGAATAATGTCACTTTAAGTGGAAAAACTCCCTTATTACCCCTTCATTAATCCGGGGTAGTGGAAAAAAGAGGTCTGACAGCTCTGGCGACTCTGCTGGGGACTGAACCCAGAATCTCTAGTTCAGGGTTCAAGAATTCGAGCTTAGAATAATTGTTATACTTGGATTTATTATCTGATTTTTACATGTTTGAACCTAATGTGCTAAATGCCGCATTCTACCGCTTTGATACTATGTGAATTGCATATAAACTGTGCCGAAACCCTTCTTCTCTCTGAGTCTTCTAAATCATCTGGGAAGTGTGCACTTCGTGGGACTTCTTTTCTGTTAGAGTCATCTCAATTTTAGAACGAGGTACGGACAAGTTGCAAAGCCGGTGAAGCTTCTGTATTCCCGGTACGCTGCCCCGACCTCGGCTCGAGCTGTCCGCTCGGGTAAGCCTTGTTTAGAACAAAACCCCAGGATTTAAACCTAGTATAACATAGCCTCATGCCGGATCCCTAGTAGGAACGATTATTTGCATCACGTGCATTTGACTTAGGGGACTCAACACAGGGGTTGGGTCCGTCTAGGACAGGTGAACCCGAAATAAAAGACCATTCTGATGCATCTTATCTGCTATGTGTACAATATTTTGTTTTGGCTTGTTTGTTGACCGAATAAAGAAAAATAGCAAAAAAAACCAAGAGTGGGATATGATAGAAAATTTACCCGATTTTCTAAAATACCGATACTTGAAAATGTCATGAAACTCTGCCAAAATATTTTGAAAGATGGAGAAAGAGAAAATGTATTTAAAAAAAAAAGAAGAAGTTAATATCATGTTTTCCCGGTTCCGTCAAAATTGGCAGAACCATGCGGTTCTGATTCTCACCGGATGTGAGATACGTAGGCAAACCTCATCGGTTCCGGCCCCTATTTAAAAAAAATCCAAAAATATTTTCTTTTAATCCGTTCTTTAGAAAATTTCAAATAAACAATAAGAAATTTTTTATACCAAAATATATTTTATTTGTAAGAGTCTTTCGTTAGAAAAATAAAACAAATGAAATCAAAATTCGAAAAATATTTTCTACCTTTTTTTAGAAGTCTTTTTCCCAATTTTCAAAAATCCAAAAATATTTTCCTTACTTACCTTTTTAGAAAAGTCTTTCTTTGAGACTCATATTTAAAAAAAAAAATCCAAAAGAAACACATATATTTTCTACCTGTTTTTAGAAGTCTTTTCCCAAAAATTCCAAAAATTAAAAAAAAAAATCAAAAATCCAAAATATGATATTTTCTTTAAAAAATAAAAATAAAAATAAAAAATTCAAAAATATTTTCATTCTCCTTTCGAAAATTCAAGATTCAAAAATATATATTTTTTTAGAAGTATTTCTTTCATAAATTCAAATTAAAGTCCAAAAATCCAAAAATATTTTCTTTCTTATTTTTAAGTCTTTGTTTCAAAAAACAAAAATACAAAAAATATATTCAAAATCCAAAAAAAAAAAGGATTGGGTAGGTTATTTACTTTATTTACAATCTTCCCGAACTATGCAAGATCTGATTCATGCGGCGTCATGATACGTAGGCAATCCCCATAGGATTCGATCATAACCGAAACAGAAAAAATTAAAAAGAGTGAAAAAAGAGAAAAAGAAAAAAAAAGTGATAACTTCTAACGTGTCTTTTGTTTTGAATTGTGAAGATAGTTTGAGGTGGTCGGTTTGTGGTAAGCTGTCAACACAAAATCCAAGGGAAAAATGACAAGTGACATTGAAGCTGTTACTAGCAGTCATGAGACTCAGGGTCAGAGGGTTCAACAAAAGACCGCCTTTTTCTTCTCATGGTTTCCCAGAGTTCACACCCATCTCGACTAATGTCATTCCGGTCTCATTGTCTGAGCAATCATATCCACCCGGGTTCAGTCCATATCCCAACTGTACAACTACAACCGGAACTT